>JAPPVO010000002.1:12682724-12782145 GCA_030407325.1 Camellia japonica | reverse complement strand
CACTATAATTTTGTCTTCTTGTAAGCGCATGCATATGATCTCTAGACATCATCAGTGCCTCAACCATTTGGAGTGAAAGCATGTTCCAATAATCGCTTAGCACCCGTCCACCTGCACTAAAAGTAGTTTCCAAAGCAACTATAGAAATAGGAACAATTAGTATAACACGGGCCATCTGTGAAACCACATGCCACATAGTTTCATTTTGTTTTCACCATTGTAAAATGTCAAAATTATCGAAATTATTCATTGACAAGCTTTCCAAATAACGTTGTAGTTCAAAACTACTTATTTTTATATGTTGATATATTCTTCTACTTTTTATTGCTAAAAAAAACTTAATCTCCTACCTCGATATGAGACTGCTAGTATAGTGTATGTAGGTGTATTTACAGATGCAATTGCCCTGTATTCTTCAAATAATCTGTTGCATGTTTGCATAATAGGGGTAAACTGTATTTGATCAATGAAAATATGTTCTAAAAATTCTTGTAAATCAATTTCTTTACACCTAGGATTAATTATTATGGCTAAACCTAAAAGATGAGCAAAGGATTAAAATATTTATCAAATTTTACTTTCATTAAAATAATAATGGTTACATAATATTCATTACCCATATATTTTACTAAAATTTTAATTATTTCTGCTAACATATATAAAATAAATGGTGAAATAAGAATATATATATATATATAAGAAAACAATTGTGTTGAAGTATCAAAAACTTATTGATTTAGACCCCCTTAAAACACCCGCCCCCACAACCTCCTCACACACATGGAGGTTGGGGATTGGGTGAGAAGAAAAAAAAAAAAAGTTGACCAATCAAAACTAAAAGGGGTGAAGGGGGTCTCAACCTTTATTCTAAAAAAAATCTTTATACTACGCTACTTGGCGCCTATTAAGTTATGTGGGAGTCAGTACTCCTCCTATTGATGCTGCAAAAAATAAATTTATTACACTTCTTTGTTTACAAGCTCTTTTTAATATATTACAAGCTCTATCTATATGTAAAATTAATTTTTTAAATAGTATATTTTTTCGTTGACAAATTTTTTTATATTCTGAAATTCGATTAGTAGAAGACATAATAGTAACAACTGTATTTTTTATTACAAGTACAGAAGTCTCGTATACATAAATAGTTTCTTTAAAAATCAAATTTAAAATATGGGCATAACAATGAACATAAAATAAATCACCATCAACAAGTAATTGTAAAGTTGATTTTAAATGGGCTACAGTTTGATTATAATATACTGCATTATTTAAACTAATTGTAAATATTTTATTTTGTAAAAGTCACTCATATAATAAATTTCTTATTTCTACACCAAGCGAATAACCAATGTATGGAAGTTCAGCTAATTTAAATAAAATAATTCTTTTATTTAATTTACAATCATTATCAATAAAATCTATAGTATTACATTGATATTCGAAACCATTATTGACCACATATTAAATGTTAAACAAGCTCTTCCATTCAATTTTTTAAAGATGTTAAATAGTTCACTTCTAACATCCTCAAATTTTTTTAAAATCCTATTTTTAGTAGTATTTCTTGAAAAACTTTGATATTGCGGTACAAAGCTTTCGTAAATCATTTCAGTAAAATTGGGACATTTACTAGTAGTAAAATATTATTCATTTTTAATAATATAATCAACTACAAAATTTTGTGTACGTATAGGATCATATGAAAATATTTGTAAATTACCAGTTGATAAAGCTCCTAATTGCATTTGACTTCTAATATTAGGTTATTGACTTTGTAAATGTTTGTTAGCATGCCTTGTTAAATGACTAGTACCCCTGCAGATACAGCACTAAGTAAATGTGCATAATATTTACATTTTGCTTTAAATGTAATTGTACCATCAGGATTGTTTATAAATATTTTTTCAAAATGTTCCCAAACAGTACTAGTTGTGCCCCTAAATGATGATCCAACTGTTGGAAAAGGGATATTAGAAGGAGAATCAACAAATTCATGTTGTGTAGTATATGTATCAATATCAACATGAACATTAGGAATATTAGGATCCATATTAATGTAAGTAAAACAATGTATAAGAATTAACAATTAATTTAAATAAGGGGTTTTTTTTTTAAGGTCCTTGATGTTATGATTTTATAGCATAAAGGACATCAAATATTTTTATGATGTCTAAGGTCCATCAACAATATTTTCATAATGTCTAAGGTCCCTAAACCTTGATCTAGAGAAATTTCAGTCTAGAGAAAATTGGTCCAGAGAAATTTCAGTCCAGAGAAAATTAGTGCAGAGAAATTTCAGTCCAGAGAAATTTCAGACCAAATTTCTTTGGAAAAAAAATTAATCCAGAGAAATTCTCTGGTCCAAACCAGAGAAATTCAATTCTGTCTAAAATCTAAAGAAATTTTTTGCTGACTTCAAAGTGTTTTGATAGCTATGTTTCCAATTCACTACATAAATATAATATCCTTCCTAAGGACTACCTTCCTCATTTTCTTAGACAATAGAGCCACAGCCACAACAATAGAAAATTCAAATTTCTCTGGGAATTGTGAATATATATATATATATATATATAACTATGACTGCCAATTATGTAGAAAATGAGAAAGAGAAGGAAATGGAGAAGGTATGGAGGAAGCTGCTGTGAGGAGGAGAGGGAAAGAAAAGGGAAGGAAAGGGATAAGGTATGGAGGAAGCTGCTGTGAAAATTGAAAAGGAAAGGAAGAAGGTTGGTCTAGAGAAAATGAATGAAGAATTTCTCTGGATCATTCTAAACCAGAGAAATTCTCTCAAAATCAATGAAATTCCTAAAAAAAACATTTCCAGATAAATTCTCTTTAACCCAGAGAAATTTTCTCTGAATTTCTCTGGATTCTCTGTCTGTGTTTTAACCAAATTTTTCTGGATTTCGGAATTTCTCTCCAGAAAAATTTTGAATTTCTCTGGATTCTCTGTGTTTTGAACAATTTTCTCTGCACTTCGAAATTTCTCTCCATCTTGAATAAAAAAATGTTATTTTGCTCATCAATTGAACACTGGGTTGTGTTTTGGACCGTATTAGTAACCTGTCCATGGTTGGAAATGAGTTTTCTAAAAAATTTGATTGGAATTATTTAGGAAATGTTACGAACAGGCATGTGAATTGCTGCTTGAATTGTTATAGAAACATTAGTGAAACAATCCAGAGAAATTTGAATTTTCTCTGGGTTGGATGTGTATATAAGTCAGAGAAATTTTCAAAAAATCATAACAACCAGAGAAATTTCCCTTGCATGATTTCCTCAAAAACTCACTTCAGATTAATGTCCATCCATGGGATTTGAATGATGGACCCTGTCCTACCTGATTTCCACTTTTAAAAATCTCATGTCACTGAAAATGGAGGAAGAGAAATCCAATGGAGAATAAAACAGAAATTTTTTTATAAAAAAAATATTTATATAACTCAAGACCTCTTTTCAGTAAAACATTTTGTTAAATCTTGAGTGAATTCTTACATTCACTCCCATCCTCCCCCACTCCAAAGAAGAAAAAAAGTAAAATTGGGAAATAAAAAGGTGGGAATAAATTACCCATTGCCAAGAATGTTATGCTGATGAAGAAAGCAATCTTTCAGATCCCATTCAGAGTGCCGCAAAAACCCAAATCTTCAGCAACCCATCACTGCACAATTATAAACAAAGCTCACAGACTGCTTTCGGTCAAGCAGGTTCCACACTGGGGGGCCTTCACTTGGCACCCATGAATTGACACCCAAACCCTTCTCTTCTCTCTCCTCTTCCCCAAACCCCTCTGACCCCGAACCCACCTCTCTCTCAGCTCGCAATCTTCTTTGACATTAGTTGCCCAATTTCAAAACCCTTCCTCATCAACTCTCAACTTCACCACCAGAGCGTAGCACCACCAGATCTGACGTCGGAGTCTGATTGTGAAGAGACGAGGAGGAGGACGACGGAGGACAAGGCGGTCTATGGCAGAATCGAGCATGGCCGATCTGGTTGCGAGGCCGTAGACACGTCGTCGACCCATACGACGGCCCTCCTATGCCCTACCAGGTCCCCAAGCTTGAAGGAAGCTAGCCAACCCAGTCTCGAGTCCGTCGAAGGCTTTCTTCAGGTAAGGAATATGGTCGGAGGGGACGTCCATGGTGGCCTCTACATTTTCACGGAGGTGGTCGTCGACGCGGGTCAGATGAAAGGACTGAAATTTCGCTGATATATGTGTAGGGACCTTAGACATCAAAAAATAATTTTGTGGATCTCTCCCATTACGAAAAGTGGAAGAGGGACCCTAAACCGATTTTCCCTTTAAATAATATGTAAATACAATGAGTAAAAAATAATAATTAATAAATATTCACAAATAATTAATGAAAAAAAAATGAGTAGCTAATAAATTTAATTAAACTAATTAATGTTACCGACTGGCGAATGCGATATAGAAATTAGCTTTTCTAATAAAAGTTTCTTGTTACACACAATTGCAATTGCCACTTAGAGATGACACTTTAAAATTAATTGAGAGTTAAGAGAGATTGAAAGTTTAAGAGAGATTGAGAGAGTTTAAGAGAGAGAGAGAATTATTTGTAAGATTTATTTTGGAAAATAAGGGATATTTATAGTAATTTGAAAGATTGAAGTAAATTTATAATAAAAAAAAATATTACCGTTGTATTAAACAGCAATATGATCATTTGAATATATATATATATATATATTTAAAGTCTATAGAGGTGTTCAGTGTAGTATATTATTATTATTATTATTATTCAACGAATGTGAGTGAAGAGTGAATTAAGTGATGCAAACATAACACAAGGGTAGGCCGTAGGGGGCGGCATGGGTGGGCAGCAAATGAGTTGGAGAATATATTTTTTTTTAATTTTTTTTTTATTCATTGCAACAGTAACTTGATACGAGTAAAACAGTGATGTAATGCATTAAGGGGGGGAGGGCAGGGGTAGGCTGGGCGTAGGCGGGGGTAAGGGTCTAGAAATATATATAATTCTTTTTTCTTTTTAATTTTGTTTTTCATTGTAAGAAATGACCATTGTGTTTGTTTTTTTTTTTTTTTTTTTTTTTTGCAAGATTAATATTTTATTTATTTTTTAACTGTTGCAAGCTACCTTTTATTTATTTGTTTATTTTTTAAATTTAACCATTGGCAGAAAAGGGCCGGGTGGGCTGGGTCGAAATTTTTTTGGACTGGGCTGGGTGGGCTTCAACTGGAAGGCTCAAACCCGAACCAAAATGGGTCGGGCTTCGGACTACCCATGGGTTTCATGTCATTTTACACCCCTATAGGTGAATACTTTGAGTTGATCTTTGTTAAAATAAATTAAAAAAAATCAAGATTCATAACATTATTTATTTTGTTGAAGGCCTTTTTTTAAGGGTAAATTATGTTGATTTTTTTTGAGATTTGAAAAAAATGCAACAAATTTTATAATTTTTACATAATTACATTAACAGCCTTTACAGTCCAAAATTAATGCAAATAGTATAAAAATATAAAAATAAATAAGATAAAATATACGTACATTTTAATCTAAAGAAATGATAATCCCATTTTTTATTTATATAACTAATAAATTTATGATAAAAAATAAATCAAGTTATATAAATTAAAACTTCAAAGAAATGTAATATAATTATGTTAAATTTATAACCTTTTTTTTTTTTTTTTAATTTAAAGAAGTGTAATTTTTTTTTTTTATATTTGTAAATTGTAATCTTCTGCCCTTTTTGTTACCCGGATCCACGACTAGCTTCATGTCCACCAAAAAGCGTCGTTTCGAGTACTTTGTCAGGAGCACAGAGCATCTTCATTCCGTAATCGATAATAGGTTAGGGGATTTTGAAGGTAAGTGCAATGATTTATTTTTATGTTCATAGACTCTTCATTTAATTGAATATCTTTTGCTGGTGATTTCATTTCAATGTGTTGATTATATATACATATATAGACTCTCACGTATATGCAAATGCAATTTTAGCTTTCAATGTAGACCTTAACGATAAATTAACGAGGTGTGTTGTAGCGATCTGTGGACTGTGAAAATCTTTTGTCTGCCATTCCAAACTAACAAATTGATCGAAATTTCTGTATATACGGAGTTAAGTGATACGGAGAAATCAATTCAAAAATCGATATTTTTTTTTGAAACCCTTAGAAGATTTTAAACCATATATGTTGTTTGACGATACGGGTGCTTATATATGAAGTGTTTATGAAAAATGGTGCAGGTTGTGATGAGTGATGCAATTTGAGGAATTGGATTGTTTTTGTAAAATCCGAGAATGGTGTTAGTGTTGGCAATTGGGGATCTTCACATCCCACACAGGGCACTGGATTTGCCTCCTAAGTTCAAATCCATGCTTGTTCCTGGCAAGATTCAGCATATTATTTGCACTGGCAATCTCTGTATCAAAGTAACTCTGTTTTCTCATGATTTTTTTCTTTTTCTTTTTTTTTTCTTCTTCTGGGTTACTTACTGATTTCCTTTCTGTTAATTTTGTTAGTTTAATCTGCTTGGAGTTATGATGCTTCCTTGTCATATACATAACGTTGTTGGAAATTAGTCGCCAAATTATATGCACAATACCCGATGCTTTTGATCAGTCTTGTTTTGATTTCAATATAATCTCTAGGCCTGTAAATGAAGTAAAATTTAAGAGATGGAAATGTTTTTGGTTTACTGACGGGCTGTTTGGTCATTTTCTGTATAAATTTATTTTGGACAATATATTTAATCTCTTTCTGAATGAATTTAAATGGTTACAAGTATGCTTTTTATGAAATTTTGCCTTTGGGATATCATCTACTTTGTTGTCTTGGAATTTTAAGTTAGTGGTAACCTGGCCATAGTCGAACAATGCATAGGCTTCCGGTAATATTACATCATAAAGGTTAAATCGCATTATTCACACACTACTTGGACCTCAACCCTAATCTAGTGATTGTAAAATTACTTTTCTAAAAAATAATAAAATAAAATTGAAGTTTTTTTTTTTTTTTTTGGTATTTAGGCAATTTAGATATAATATTACATATTGGTTATGCTGTTGATCTGATTGGGCACAGAATACTACAATATTTCTTCCTGTCTTTCTAAAACCATGTGCACCATTCTCTAATCAAATATTGTTATATTTTCATAAGCAGGAAGTTCATGATTACTTGAAGAGCCTTTGCCCTAGCTTGCATATTACTCGCGGTGAATATGATGAAGATGCCCGTTATCCAGAAACCAAAACACTTACAATTGGACAATTCAAGCTTGGGCTTTGCCATGGTCATCAGGTTACTTTTCCTTCTATCTTTATTTTTAAGAGGTTTAGGATGGTGACCAGTTTTGATTCTTTTGATCTAACTGCATGAATGTAATTTTTCTTAATTGAACCTTAAAAGTATATTTGCTTCAGCATATAGTGAAGAATATAATTCTGTTAGGCATCTAGTCTAAGATATCGATGATTTTTTATTTTATACCAGTAAAAATCATTTGGTAATAGTATCATTGTGTTTTGTAGTTCTATCAAGTGCTACTCCTTTTACAGTGGTTTTAAATGATGCAATTCTTCAATGTATAATGTTTTTAACTGTAGCTTCAATTACATCATTTTTGTTCTTTTTATGAGCCTTCTGTGTAAAGGCTGTGCTTGGTTTTCCGGAGAATAGATTTGGTAGTGCCATTGGTAATCCTTCTGATAAATGAGAATGAAGGACAAATAGGTACTTCACTTTGAACAAAGCTCTGCTGATTCATTGTAATGGGGGGTAGCTTTCTTTCCTGTACTGAATGTCACTTTCTAGGAAATTGTTAGCCATGTCATCTTTGATTTCACAAAATCTCATATCACCTGCATTGATGTATTCATCCATGTAAGTTGGACAACTTATCATAATTTTTATGTTGACAAATGCTTAATATGAATAATGAAGCTCAACAAATGTCATCAGTTGTACAATAAGTGCTAACAGCACTGTTCTAGTTATATTCTTTGCAACTACATTCTTTTCATCTACTAGAAGTTTCCTTTGCATGTTCGAGTTTCGTTGTCCATTGCATTCTTTCATGCATGCCCATCGGATCACATTTCCAAGAATGTCAGACATTGCTCTGTGAGAGGTATTTGCACCAGATAGATCATTGGAAGAGTGTTGGAGAAGCGCCATACAGGTGTCCATAATTGTTGCAAATACATTTTCAAATTATGGAGTGGCCTCGTTTGGGAACAGGCTATGTTACTAACTTTTTGATTTTTTATGAAAAACTGTACAGAAAAGTAAAAAGAGTGATATGACAATTTATAGTGACATTTTAAACTCATTTTCAGGCGAATCCAAGGAAGTCTTGGTGTAATATGCCTTCTCACTAGAATTGCCCTTTTTTTCTTAGCAGTGGCAGTGCCATGCTTGCTTAGTTATTAGGTTGCTGCATGATAACACACAGGGCAAATGTTGAAAGTGGTTGGGTAGCTTAACTTCAAGAAAGCTGTTAAAGGAGAACTTCCTCATCTTTTTTGGGTTTTTTCACAGAATACGTAGTTGTCACCTAATTATCGCTCTTTTTGTGATTGAAGCATAGTAGTAGCAATGTGGGTTTTCCATGCGAGTCACCAGTTCTGCTGGTTTATCATTTTTCCTGAGTTCCAAGTGGAGTATACTGCTATTGAACATTTATTTTGCTGAATTTGTACTTGTTTATCTTGTTCGTTTGGTATCTTTATAACGAATAAATTCTAACCCATTCTTATTATCTCTTTATATTTTGAAGGTTGTCCCATGGGGAGACCTTGATTCTCTAGCCATGCTCCAGAGACAGTTGGATGTGGATATTCTTGTTAGTGGTCACACCCATCAGTTTAAGGCCTACAAACACGAGGGTGGGGTTGTCATAAACCCCGGGTCTGCGACTGGTGCATACAGCAGCATCACATATGATGTGAACCCAAGTTTCGTGCTCATGGACATTGACAGCCTGCGTGTTGTTGTCTATGTTTATGAACTCATTGACGGAGAGGTGAAGGTTGACAAGATAGATTTTAAGAAGACGACCACAACTGCAACACAATGACCTAAGCTTCTTTTGGTATTTCAAGGCTTTTGTTCTGCACCTGAATGTTATTTTATTTCTTTGTTTGCCTACATTCCTTGCCTACTTGTTTAAATTGTCTCGACCTGTTTCTGGTAAGTGGATTTTTGTGCTTGTTTGATGGTGAGAGTTTAATTTTATACTGAACTTTAGCTCGGAAGTTTTTTTGACTTTAGTAATATAAACATCTGTCATATTCAAAGCTCGTATGAAACAGTCATCCTACAGATCCCAACAAATTCGGGGTCTGTAGCATTATTAATGATGCTGATCATTGACTTTGGGATAACTTAGCTGGCATATTTTGTTGAGAAATTATAGTCACACCTAATTATAATTATAGGGTAAATTACACTGACACCCTTCAGGTTTGCCTTTAATACAAGTATTCCCCTCACATTTTGAAAATTACATCTCTCTAAGGTTTAAACTTACATTACAATTTAATCTTTTCGTTAGTCAACCGTTAAATCAACTAATGAAAAAAATTAATATAAGAAACTAATTTTTTAAAATGCCTATTTTACCTTTGTTGGCATATATAAAATTGACAAACAATTTACCATTTAGAAAAATTTTATATGCCTCAGTCATGTATTTGGTTATAACTTATTATGGTGTTAGTTATAACTATTGATTATAATATTATTTTGATTATACTTTATGCAGTGTTTGGTTATAATTATTTCTTTTAGTTATTATTGAAAATGATCTAATTATAATATTTGTGATAATTAACACCACAAAAGTTTGTAAACCATAACATTATCTAAGGCCTTGTTTGGAAACAGGCTTTTTTAATAACTTTTTTGACTTTTTGGCTAAAATATGATATAAAAAAACTAGTATATTTGATATGACTTTTTGATTTTTTACAAAAAAAAAAAAAGAAAAGTGTAAAAAGTAAAGAGAAAAGGGAATCTTTGAATTTTTTTGTGTAAGTTGTTGGTTTTTTGATTTTTTTAATGACTTTTTGACTTTTAAGCTAAAAAATGATGTTGTCAAACGAAGCCTAAATGTTTAATAGTATAATAATATGTGTGTGGACTGAATTTTTGTAATTCCTACAAATTTTATTCACTCATCTGGTAATTGTTTTTTTTTAATAAAAGTAAAATAGGCATTTAAAAAAATTAATTTCTTATATTAGTTTTTTTTTTTTTTTTAGGTGACTTAATGGTTGACTAATAGAATGATTATATTATAATAAAAGTTTAAACCTTAGGGAGGGGATGTAATTTCTAGTAGGGGTGCAACTTGGGCGGGTTCGACCTGAGCAACCCGAGCTCAGCCGAATTTTTTTAGGCTTGGACAAGATATTTGCAAATTCGGTACGGGTTCGGGTAAAAATTCAGAAGCCTGAATTAAATTTGGACAGACTTTGGCAAAGATGTCAAACAACCGAGCAATCCCGAAGTCCGAATTATACATATATAGATATATAAAAATATTAAATATACATATAAATTATTAGTCATTACATGATATTAAAATAATTTAGATTATTAAATCATATTGAATATATATTATATTACAAATAACATAAAATCATACTCTTTTTTATATTTTTTTATTTTCATTCATAAATTATAAGGACTACTATAGCGCATCTCTCTTATATTATATAAATTATTTGTTTTGATGGTATTAATGATTTTCTATATTAAAAAAATATAAATAGAGTCAAATTTTAATAATTTAATAAAACAGCTGCACAAAAAAAAAAATCATTTACAATTCGGACAATTCGGATTTAACTCGGGTCGAGCTTGGACATGCAGCATCGGGTTACAATTCGGGTTTGGGCAGGTCTCAGCACAACTTGAGCTAAGCTTGGACAACCTCCCAACCCGATCGAACCCACCCGAGTTGCACCCCTAATTTCCAGAGCAGAGGGGGTATTTGTATTAAAGACAAACCTCGGGGGTGTCAGTGTCATTTACCCATAATTATAATACAAAAAATATAGAGTAAATTTCAAATACATCCTATGAGGTTTAATAAAAATATAAAATTTTCCTTGTGATTTGAAAAATTACATGTGTCTCTTGTCAAAATTTGTCTATTAATGGAAAATATAAAATTACCTAACTAATCTTCAACATCAAAAACAATTACTCTACAGGTTACACCTATCATCTCCTTCATTCCTTAACAGAACAGTTGTCTCCATCATTATCCACCACCATCCACTTCTCTGCACCCTCTCCACCGCCCCCACCCTTGTTCAAATTTTTGCTAAACCCAAAATAAATACAAAAATCAAAACCAGTGGGATCTGCACCCAAAATAAAAACTCAAAATAAACACTAGTGTGTTTAACCCATTATAATTTGTAATCATGTGAGTCACATTAAAAATAAATATGTGACCAGCACACTTTAAATTTTAAGTATTTACTGAGATATTTTGTGAGTATGCAACATTTACAATTGACTCTAGATCATTATTATGGAAGTGATAATATCAATAAGTCTACCAATATAGGACCAACCAAGGAATCAGCCAAAAAAACACAATTCTGACCATACTTCTATAAAGAAAAAGTCAGCCTTGATTATGGGTTCGCTATAAAGAAATAGTTTCAATCTTGCTTCACTTAGTATTTTATTTTGTTGGTTACGTGGTCTGTTCTGTCAATTATGTCTCCGTAGACTTATTGACAATAAATAGACAACATAGAGGGTGTATTTCAATATCAGGGCTTCCACTTCCATGGCACCAACCCAAACTTGCAACAATCTTTTGGTGCTGTTCCTATGCGTCTTTTGTCTACACCTTCTCACTGCTAGTTTGCATTCACATGTTAGTCTCTTTCTCTGTTTCTCTCTCTCTCTCTCTCTCTCTCTCTCTCAAAGTAACATGTTTTGTCTTTGCAGTGGCATAAAAGGAGAGACCATACATGTTCAGAAGGTTGGTTGAATCATGGTGATGGTATACATAACGGTATATACACCCATGAAGAAACCCAGATCAGCCCATCACCTGTTTCAAACCCTAGTCTTGAGTCAAAATTCAAATCAGGGAGGAAAGACATATATGCAATGCCTGCATTTTTTAACGGCACTATGTATTCTGCTAGATCGGATGGGTTCATCTATGCCGTTAAAATCATCAATAGTTCAGTCTTGTGGAAAAAGGACCTCCAAAAGCTAACTGGCCTTAACGCAACTATGCACCCTGGCAATGGCACCGCCACGGTGTCAGCTCTGACTGTGGCCTGTGATCTCCTCATTGTCGGGATATATGGGCCAGCTTTGGTTGTTGCCCTAGAACGTGCCACCGGGAAGCTTGTCTGGTCAATCCTGCTCGATAGTCATCCAGCCGCTGTTGTTACCATGTCCGGAACATTTCACAACAGGTTAGTCATATATATAAAACAGATAGCAAGTTTGATTTTGAAAATATATTTATATTTTTTTGAATGTTCAATCAATTGATTTTTATATGAATAATTTGTTTGAAGAAATGAACTGTCTGAATTACCAATGTAAACAGTACCTTGTCATTTATTTTCTTGGATTGGAAATAATCCATGCTAAATTAATTAGGGGCTTTTATCCATCAAAATGCCTTCTAATATGCAAAAATTTCATTATGATGAGTTAGTTTATATAATTTATTTTTTTGGAAGATCCAAATTTTTCTTGAAACCCAAACTGATGCCTTTTATCCATCCGTTAGATATATGTGTAACTCAAATAAATGGAAAACAAAATAAAAAATTTATTACATATTATGTGTCATGTGATGAGAGTAATTTTTATCAGATCTAAGTCTTGGGTTCCAATTCAAAAAACAAAAAGTCATAGATTTGAATTTCACTCTTCTCTATTTAATTTTTCACTGTCAAATTATTATTTGGAATTTTGTTGTATCAACTTTTTTTTTTGGTACAGAAGTTTTTACGTTGGAGTATCCTCACTAGAAGAAGAGAAGAAGTGAGCAATCAGAAATGCTGCACCTTCCGCGGAAGCTTCGCGAAGCTTGATATCGAAACAGGCGCTATCCAGTGGCAGACCTTCATGCTTCCCGACAACAACGGCACCACCGGGCAATACGCCGGAGCCGCCGTCTGGGGAAGTAATCGTCCTCTGATCGACACTTGCCGAAACCACGTCTACATCGCCACCGGAAACCTATACTCAGCTCCTCTCACCATACGACAGTGCCACCAAAACCGGAACAATCGAACCGTCCCTACTTATCCGGACCGGTGTGTGGAGGCTGAGAATCACTCCAATTCTGTGATGGCTCTGGATTTGGAGTCTGGTGAGATCAAGTGGTATAGACGATTTGGGGGTTATGATGTGTGGTTCATTGCTTGCTTTATTGGTTCCAAACCTGTTTGCCCGCCTGGCCCGATTGTGGATGCTGATTTCCTTGAAGATACTCCGATGGCGCTTACTAGTGTGTGTCTTAATGGAACAGAGCGTGGTATCGTCCACGCTGTTCAGAAAAGTGGGTTTTCTTGGGCTTTAGATCCTGATAATGGCAACAGTAGTGGTGGAGTACACAACAATAATAATAATAAAAAATTTGCGGAGTTACTTTTGGATTAATTTACTCAGAATGGATGCATTTCTTTTTCAGATTTTACTTTTATTGTTTTTATTTTTAAGAGAAAATTATTAAAAAGTCTAATTAAAAGAAGATATAAGATATTAAATTAGGTGGATTTTTTTTTTTTTTTTTTTTTTTTTTAGTGAGATGTTGACACTTTATGAAATAGTTTTTGTGATAAGTCATTTTGTTGGTTTTGAAAAATATTTTGTTTTTAATTTTACTCCATAATTTATCTATTGATTTTTTTTATCCGTGGACTTTTCATGGACTATCTATTTAAAGGAAAATGAGTGAGAGCACTAATTAGTGCTACCACTAATGATGTGGCAGTAGACCCCACCATGAATGATTTGATGTTTTGGCATTGGTGTTGTATTTTTTTTCTTTTTATTGTGTGCCATGTCATTAGTGGTCTTTTTAGAGCTCTAAAATTAGTGGTCTCTATCATTGTTGTTGTTTAAATTATTTCCTAGAATAAAGGTTGAGACCCCCTTTGGGGTCACCCCCTCACCCCTTTAGTTTTGAGTGGTCAACTTTTTTTTTTTTTTTTTTTTTCTTCTCACCCAATCCCCAACCTCCATGTGTGTGAGGGGGTTGTGGGGGTGGGTGTTTTAAGGGGGTCTAAATCAATGCCCTATTTCCTATATGTTGAAATATTTTTATCTGTTCAAATTTATATTTATCTGTTCAATTTTTTCCCTTATTTGTTCAATTTTTTTACCCTATCTGTTCAATTTTTTAATCTTTTCAGTTCAAATTTTATTCTTATATGTTAAACAAACTCTATCTGTTATCAAAAAATCTTTTTTATCTTTTTAATTTTGTATCAATCTGTTAAACCTAATATATCTGTCTCTCTCTCTCTCTATTTGTCAAAAAGTAAATATGTTTGCTCTTATTTATTTAAATTTTTTTATTTTTTCCTATCTGTTGAAATTATCTATTCAATTTTTTTATCTGTTCAAATTTTTTTTTATCTATTGAAACAAGAGGTGATGATCTGTTGAGATGGGTTAGGAAAGCTAAAAGAGAGAGTTATCTATTAAAATTCTCTATCTCCTCATCTCTTTCTCTCTATCTGTTGCAATGAACAAAAAAAAAAAGGATAATAACATTATTCAACAACAACAAGCCAGATCCCAAAAAAAAATTTGAACAAATAATAAAAATCTGTTCAAATTCAAATCTAGATAAATCCAGATTTGTGTATTCAGATCTGAGTAACTTTGTAATTGAAATAAGGATTGAACTCATGAATCACACTCTCGCAGTTTATAACTTGAAACAAAATTCATACGATCAATTAAAAGACTGAAAATTAGCAAACTACTACGCTTTTTTACTATCATGCAACAATCATATGCAGTAAATGTATAAAATTAAAGAAACACAATGAAACAAATATGAAACCAACATTGAAAATCATTGTATGAATGGTCACAGAGAAAAGTCGGATCGAAAATGCAAAAAAAAAAAAAAAGAAGGAGTATGAGAAATGAGAGAACATTTCCAAATGCGTATTGCAGAATCGATGCTTTGGCGGTCTCTAAGGCAGCCATTGACGGCAAAGTTCAGCTCTAAAATTAAAAAAAGAGCGAGAGAGAGAGAGAGAGAGCCGAACCAAACCTTGATGTAGTCGATGGCGTAGATTTCGACAGAGACGGCGAATAACCATTTGAGTATGTTTGATCTCTCGTCGTAGGTCTGCCAAGTACAGAGAGTGACTGGATCTGCAATCATTTGAATCATCGTCCTCAGAGGTCCACAGCGATGGCGACGCGGCGGTTGACGTCTCAGGCGCCGCAAGGTGACAGAGCTACAAATCTAAATCTTACGGCTCGAGCAACGATGGAAAAGAGCAGAGGAGCAACATCAGAGAAGCAAAGAGAGAGAGAGAGAGTGAGTGAGTGAGTGAGTTTGAAAAAAGAAAAGAAAAAAGAGGGTTAGGATTTGGAGAGGAAGAGTGAGAAAGAGTGTGACTGTATGCGATGGACATTTGGGATCGTGTATATAATATATATATATGGATCTTTCTTAAAGATGCCTTGCATACCATATGCAAGGGTCCTTATACATTTCTCCTTTTGGATTATACAAGTTTGTGTTAGAAGTTATACAAAATTGTGTTTGAACTTATGCATTGTTGACCTGCCAAACAGGTTAACTTACAAGTAAAACTATTAAAATAATAGATTTCACAATATGCGTGTAAGTATTTTCACAAAAATGGATAAAGTTTTTACAAAACTTGATAAATTTTCACAAAAATAGATAAGTTTTCACAAATTCTGTAAGTGATTTCAAAAAATGCGTAAGTGTGTTTCAAAATAGATAAGTTTTCACAAGTTCCGTAAGTGATTTCAAAAAATACGTAAGTTTTAAAAAACTGCATAAGTGTGTTTCAAATAATTTAGAACAACACAAAAATGAGTAAATTTTCACAAATCCCATAAGTGATTTCGTAAAATGCGTAAGTTTTCACAAATATGCGTAAGTTTGATTCAAGTAATTTAGAACAACACAAAAATGAATAAGTTTTCACAAAAGCCATAAGTGATTTCACAAGTGTGTAAGTTTTCACAAATATACATAAGTTTGTTCACATATTGGGGCAGGACGTCCAAGGCGGCTAAGCCGTTAGGTTCAGCTTGGCCTTGAGACGCGGCCTCAATGCTTTCATCGATGTACTGGTCCAAATGCCCAGCTACCACCAATTTTCCAAGTGCTGCTTCAAGGGCATGCAATCTTCTTTGCGGCGTCCTTGCTCGTCATGGTATGTGCAGCGATATCGCGGGTTAAAGCCTCTTTGGGGCATCTCCCAGCTTAGCTGCCCACCAGATGTATGCCTTGTTCCGGATCTCGCTAAGGATGTGATAGATTAGGATTTTAAAGACCGTGGTGATGTCTATCCGGGCGTTCAACTTTCTCTTAGCGTCCTTCGCGGCATTACGGAGGTATTTTGTCTGGTTGGAGTTGCAGTTCTTATTATTGTGATTGTTTCCATGGCTCTATTCTCTTCCACAGTTGTCCAGACAGTTTCTCTTTTGTCTGACAATGTGAATTTTCCCTATAATTCTCTTATCCACTATTATAGAATTTGCCTTCACGATAACAACACCCGCGTCATTCTCGACTCGAATATGTTCGTTGATGCGCTGCATGAATAACTCCATGGTTGAAGGTTCGTTATGGTAAGCAAGTCTTTGAGTCTATGTCTAACTAGAAGACCGCAATTTTCACTGGGC
Source organism: Camellia japonica (assembly GCA_030407325.1). Classification (NCBI taxonomy): domain Eukaryota; kingdom Viridiplantae; phylum Streptophyta; class Magnoliopsida; order Ericales; family Theaceae; genus Camellia; species Camellia japonica. Next base: position 12,765,233 of record JAPPVO010000002.1, on the reverse strand, counting down.
AATCAAGAATCTCGTTGAATGTTTTCCAATACTTGGCGTTACATGCCTTCAAAGAGTCGCCTGGTTCCATCTTGATTCCCAAAAGATGGTCAACCTCTTTGGGCGTTTTGGTGTTCATCTTGAATTGAGTAACAAACGCCTTCACCAATTGTTGCCACATCTCGATACTCTCCTCTGGCAGCCTCTCGAACCACTTTAGACCCAATTCACCTAAACTTGATGGGAAAATGAGACACATCAATGCATCATTTCGTCTATGGCCAGCAATCACCTGCCAAAAGTGGCTCACGTGCATGTACGGGTCGATTTTTTCGTCATAAAGCATGAATTTTGGCTGGTGAAAACTGGCGAGGAGCGGCATGTTTTCTATCTCAAGGGAAAAAGGGGTAGCGCTCAGTCTCGCCAAGTCTCTATCTAGTGGTATGTGCGCAGCCAAACGCAAGGGTGGCATTATGACCTCCTCGTTGGCATGATCATCGTAGGCTAGCCATTGCAATGCCGGCACCCTCTATGCCTCCCTCCGGTGCGCTCGCTCCTCAAATATGTCTCTCAAATCTCCCGATTGATCAGAATAGGAGTATCTCAAAATCGTCGATAGACGCGAAGGTCGATAGCTACTATCTCTAGCGCAAGACACCTCCGCCGGCGCGACGGAGTCGTCAGCTTTGAACCTTCTGGTGATGGAAAGTGAAGGTGTCGGCCGCCTACTACAACTGCCTAAATGGTGGGACTAGATACGCTCACTGTGGTTTCCCACTCTAACACCCTTTTCCTTTCAGTTGGCGCTTCATAGACTCTATCTTTGTCACCATTCTTCTGATGATGACATCTTGGTCTCTCAGCTTGCTCTCTAGGTGCTGAGTGTACGATTCTCGCTGTCGGCAGGATTCTTTTAGGCTTAGAGAGTGCCCAGAACTTCTTGTGCGTTTGTCTCACGCGTCTCTGGAGGGTCCTCGCATGGAGGTCTCCAAACCAATCATTGTCGGAATGGAGGGCAGGTCATCTTGCTGCCAAATTGATTCTGGCGTAATACCATCGATAACGTACTTCGAAATGTCGTCGGTCGCTATGGAAAGTGATCAGACGAACTTGGAGGTCAAGATTTTGTCTATTTGGCTTTCCACAGACGATGCCAATTGTACAGGAAGCAAAATATTCCACTCTTCTGTACTCTTTACGTCCAAGCTTCGCGTTTCTCCCAACAATGTTATTGAACCTGAAAACACAATGACGGTGAACTACCCGACGGGTGTGTTGTCAAAAAAATCCTCCGACGACTAAGTTAGCACCCTTAGAAAATGACAAAAAATAAGATAGCTTAGTGTAAGGAAGATTGCAGACATGTTGCATAGAGGTGTTATAGGGTTTATATAGTTTGTGTGCGCACTACCCTGCTCGTCTTCTCCTAAACAAGTGGATGTATTATCCCTTCCTCGTCTTACATGTGTATGTGTGACAATACTGCCAAATAGTATCAACAAAACAGCCAAACGGTATTGACGCGTACTGACAGTGGGATCCCCCATCTGCTTTTCAACTGGGCCATGCTACAGTTCCTGCCTAGTTATCCATAATATAGCATGTGGTTATCCATTCCAAAAGCAACTTCTACCAATCGGCCTAACTCCAAGATGTCGAACCGGCCAACTACAGCTTGGTCAGGCCAATTAAACTCGCCCTAGCCAACCTTGCCCGACCTTGAGCTAGGGCTGACACAGTTAGCCCAGGAGTACTTGAGCCACCGATCTCAGTCATCCCTCTATCCGACCAAGGTCATGAGCTACCCTCAGCGCGGTCAGAAGTAGTAACACCATTTCATCGTCCTCAGCATTGGACTAAGCTGACTAAGTACCTCGGCCTAACGCTGGGTGTCTCTCCGAACTAGCCGAAAGGCCCATAACAGTGGCCCAAATCCTGACTTAGCTCAGCCCATTTGTGTGGCACAAACCTCCCTCTCAGTTCTTATGGAAGCTCTGTTATTTAACTAGTTGTCTGATGTGCATAAAGTTTATCAACATTTACTTTATCATAAATTAAAGGACTTGGCATATCTTCCTAATTGTTCTTTTGTTGGCATAAGAAGGTGAATAAACATGATAATCAATTGTTGGTGATGACAGTAAGGTTGGTAGGAACAACCATGATGGTACTGACTTGAGATTGACGAAACAAAGTTAAACAAAACAACATTGACATCAACTAAGATTAATTATTCCTGCAATTAGGGCACATTGGTGTGTGGCTTGATGGCATATTGGGAAATTGGGTAGTCAAGATGATAATCGTAGATTGGTTGGCAAGAGAAATAGTACACTCTAGAAGCTTTAGTGTTTTAATCCACCTAGATTGAGGATGCTTCAATAATAAAATGCAAAATAGCTGAGATCATTTTAGATAGGTTTCTAAGCTCAGAAGTGCCTTGACTTACAAATGAGACTTCTAATTTGCTGATTTATTTGTGCATGCATTGCATACCTTAAGGTGCCAATAATGGCGCCATGTTATCCCAACAATAGTTTTAATTACTTAGGATCGTGCATCTTTGTGCGTATGAGGGAAGAATCATTTAATTACAATTTCTCAGCCTTAAAACATTTGCACTGCCTTGGATAAGTCTTGTGCCTAAGAAGCACATGAGCCAACATGTGTCTGGCCGTGTCCCCATTTTTTTAAATATCTTTTGCTTGCCGAACATGGTAACAACATGTGCATCCTAGTTCCCCCCCCTCCCCTCACCCAACACACACACACATAGAATAAGAAGAAGTCATTGTGTGACAACCCTATTACGTATTAAGCTTTTAATTCGTTAATTATATATGTGTTTATATGCCTAATATGAATCTGAATGCTAATTATGTGTCCTATGTAATTTTTGGATGTCTATCTGTTGATTGTAGACATATCTGTTACAATTTCTGCTATAATCCGGAATTGAGGGCTGTAAAGGCGTCAGAAACCAAAATTGATTAATTTATTGTGTTCAGCATAATTTTTAGAGCCTGTGGTGAAATTTAATTAAAAGTTGATTTGGATCAAATTAATTAGATTAAATTGAATTAAATTAAGGTTGATTAGTCTTAATCATACTTAATTAGCTTAAGCTAATCACCCACTATATATATGTTGAGTTAGTGCCTAGGCTCATAATTTTGAGCTCATCTTCACCATTTTGCTAAGATTAAGCTATATAGAGAGAGAAATCTTCATCTTAGAGAGAGAAAAGCTCAATCTTGAGGAATTGGCTTGGAGGATTGAAGAATTTGGAAGTTAGGCTCAAGAAATTGCTAAACCTAGCCTCACTGAATATAGTAGGTAAGAGTTTCAACCTCAATTTAGGAGTTCAGTCACTTAAATTGTGGATTTAAGAAGATAATGAGGTTAAATGTGTGAGTTAAACAAAGATTGTAGGAATTGAGATGAAATTGTACATACATGCAAGTATTTGGTTCGATTCTTCAAGTTTTGAGCATGAACTTTGATAATCATGTGGAATTGGGAGTTGTCACTTACATGCATTCATGTTTTCTAAGTCTTCAAGGTTTGAAATACATGAATTCATGAATTGGAAGAGTTTCATACTCTTAAGCATTATCCTTGTCATCCATGTTGAATTTAGAAGATGAATATGTAGAATTTTATCATTTTGGGCTTGAATTCTATGATTCATGATGAAATTGGAAGTTATATTGCACATGCATCATTGTTTCATAAGTCTTGGAAGCTTAATTTTATGTTTGGAAAGTCATGAAAAGAGTTTTGAAATTAATCCTCACATGCATGAAGATTTGAGTTCAATTTTGGTAAATTCATGAGGTTTTGAGCAAATGATTTATGGATGATCCTGTATTTGAGTTTTCTAAAATGTTTTTATGATTATCAAAGTGTTTTCATGAGTTTAGAATGGCCATGCAAGTTTTTACATGTTAAAATGTATTTTTGGAACTCAAATTTTCTGTTTTGAAACCCAAAATATTCGCAGCTAGCTTGAGCGACCAAGTGGTAGCTCGAGCCAACATTACGAGCTCCCAATATTTTGAACTCTGCAAAAGCTAGCTCGAGCGAAGAAGTGGTGGCTCGAGCGAGCTTAGTTTTTGCCTTCAGCTGGCTCTAGCCACGAAAAACTGGCTCTAGCCAACAGCTTATTTTCAGCATGTTTTCTAAAGATGTTTTAAATACATATCTTCATTCCCATCTCTTTCCGGATATTCTTAAGCGTGAATTATGACTTATTGAGGACCAATAAGCTAAGAAACAACATAAGTAAATGATTGGAAAAGAGAGGGAAAGATTCATTTGGTTTGAACGTTGAATTTCATCCTTTGAGCATAAACCTTGTAATCCATGTTTTTGAAAGAATTTTTCTAAGTATTATTTGAAGTTGTGGATAAGCCACGCAAGTTCATGATTTGAACACTCTTAGGCATACATTATACATTCTAAATGAATTAAAAGGTTTGAAAGAAGCCTAAGAGAATTAAACAAGTTAAGGAGCGGATTAAATAGTATTGTGATCCGATTTGTGTATGTTTATGAATTGTGTAGAAGCATCCATGAAGACGAATCAACACTCCGAACACTGTGAGTAATATCTTAGTAAAGATATTTTCAAATATGTTATTTTCCAAATGCTACTTTTGTATAAGCTTCATGGATTTGTTTATTTGAATTACGAATAAGTATTCTATATGCTTAATTTTTGTATAAGGCTCCGTGAAAAACATGATTTGGGCCCAAGGCCGTTTGAATATTATGATGGGCCAAAGGCCGTTTAAATATCGTGATGGGCTAAAAGTCATTTGAATATCGTGATGGGCCAAAGGTCGTTTGAATATTATGATGGGCCAAAGGTCGTTTGAATATCGTAATGGGCCAAAGGCCGTTTGAATGAAAAGGTGATCATGATCACGAATATGAAATGCGCATAAATATGAATATGGAAATAATAGGCCCGATATCGTTTGATACGTTTGAAATGTTTGAATTGGGCCCTAGGCCGTTTGATGAATCTGACAAGTTATACAAGAGGCCCAAGGCCGTCTGATTTGCTTGCTAAGGATTTAAAATGGGCCCGAGGCCGTTTGACATGTACAACAAAAACACAGAATGGGCCTAAAGCCGTTTGTATATGAAATTTAGGGGTTTGATGTACTTAATATGAATCTCATTCATATAATCCCTTTACTTTGGTATTATTCACTAGGTGTTAGCTCACTCTTATTTATATGTATGTAGGTGAGTAAAGGGATGTTTAACCCCAACCTTAGTGGAATTTGAAAAAGGAACCCGAGTTTTGTGAAGCCAGCCTAGGTGCCTCACGCAAGAAGCTTTGTTTATGATCTTTTATATTTTCTTTTGCTATTTCCATTGGTCATGATAAACCATTTATGTGTATAAGTGTAGACACCTCATTTTGACCGGCCCTAAGACTTGGGCATTTTAGTTTGACCACCCTCACCAAAAAAAAAAATCAAATTGAAATTTTAAATCCTGAAACTCACCCATTTTGGTCAAATTAAAATAATTTTTATTTGAATTTATACTTTTGTATAATTTTATATAATTTTGTGTGTTTGTACAACTTTTTAGGTGTGTTTATATAAATTGGCATGTGAGATATGATAAAAAAAACAAAAAAAATAGAAAAATAGAAAATAAAAAAAATAGGGAGATATGATCATGTTTGTGAGGTAGGGTGGGATGATGATAACATAAGAAATGGGAGTGGTGGCTTTACATGGTGGTGGAATCGTTCATGGTGCTGCAGTGGAGAATATAATGATACAAGGTGGGACAAGAGAATCAAAAAGAAAGGAACCCACTCATCACCCACTAAATGGCTCTCTCTCTCTCTCTCGGCTTGGGGAGAGGAGGAGGGGAGCATCATCAAACACACACCCACGAGGCATCAAACACACCCACGAGGCACACATGCAGACACATGGAGCACCACACCCATCACTCACAGACCCACAACGCACACATGGACCACCAACTTTTCTCTCTCTAAGAGACCCATTGATCTAGCTTCTCTAAAAAAAACAGCCCTCGGCATCAACTGGAGACCTCTCTGACTAACACTCACCACCATACCAAACATACATTGACATACCATATATCACACAGGGAAACACACGGGTTCAAGGAGGGAGGAGAAAAACACACGGGCTTGGGGGAGAGGAGGAAGAGAGAGCTACATGGGTTGAGGGAGGAGCACACCCACATACACGGCAGCAGCAAGGAAAAGAGACACAACACATGCACTGATCTCCTTCTTCTCTCTCTCGGCTTGGAGAGAGGAGGAGGAGAACCCACACACCCAGAGAGAGGGGAGGAGAGATCCAAAAACAGAGATAGTCATATAACACACCATTACACGGCAGCAAGGGAGACACACCTCTCTCTCATTCACATGCACATGAGAGGCCCAACACCACGGTGGAGAGGATAAACCCATCTCTCACACAACACCCACGAGGAGAGACACGGACCATCAAATTCATTGACACACAGGCTGATACAGCAGCCACACTCAACACTCACACAGACGGGTAGAAAAAAAGAAAGGAAGAGATTGGTTAGGCTGGAGGGATCTCTCTCTCGGGTCTCTCTCACTGCACTCTCCTCTCTCACCAAAACACACCCATCATCAGCAGCCACACACAACACAACCACACAACTCACATACCCAGCACCTCTCTCTCACTCACGGTAGCAGCACACCACGCACATAGCACACCACACTCCACACACTCACGGCATACTACATACACACTACACTCAACACAACACACACACCATGCACACACGGCACACCAAACACACCCAGTAGCCACAACACCCGTCACGGCCATGCACACACACTCACGGCAGCAGCATCCTAACACACATGCATAACACCCATACACCCAGCTCCATCCCACACACTTCATACACCACACACCCACAAACCCATGCACCCAGCAGCTAACACACACTCACGGGTCTCTCCCTCACGGCTCTCTTGCATGATGCACACACAGCACACACACACACACACAACACACACACACCCACCACCCTCTCGGCACCAAGCCACCATTACAGCTCCCAGCTGTGACTGAACACTGCCGGGTCACCCACAGCTGCAACTCAACAACCGACAGCACCACCAACTACTCCACTGCCGAGCCACCACCGCTGCAATTCCACAACTGAGCTATCAGCACCAACAGCCTCACATCACTTCGGCTACTTCATGTTCCCTCCACCATCTTCTCAGGCCGAACCCAGCACACCAAACCGTGGTCTCTCTCTCTAGCCTGAAACCAACCCATCTCTAACTAGTTTAGTTAATTAGTATAGTTTTGTAATTAATTACGTAATTGATGTTAATTAATTAGTGTAGTCCTAGAATTTATTAGTTTAGTTAGTTAATTTAGTTAGGTTGTTAATTAGCATTTTATAATTAATGAATTTGGTAATTAGTTAATTAGATAGTGAATTTTATAAATTAATTAATTAGTGTAATCCATTTAATTAGTTAATTTAAGTTTTATAAATGTACCAATTAATTAATAAATTAGAATTTATAAATTAATTAAAGAGTGTAATTGCTTAATGAGTTAAATAGATAAATTAATTAAGTAGTGTAATTCATTAGTGTAATTCATTTAATTAGTTAATTTGAGTTTTATAAATGTATCAATTAATTAATTAGTGTAATTAATTAAATAGTTAATTCGAATTTTATAAATTAGAATTGTAATTAATTAATTAGTTAGTTCATTATAAATTTATATATTTAATTAATTAATGTAATTAATTAGTTAATTTAATTAGGATTTTATAATTAATTAATTAGTGTAATCAGTTAGTTAGTTCCAATTTGTAATAATTTACTAGAATAATTAATTAGTTTAATTATTAATTAGTTAGTCCTAATTATTTAATTAGACGATTTAATTCGAGTAATTATTTAATTAGTTATTCCATTAGATAAGTTATTTAACTAGCTTAGCATAATTAGTTATTTACTTGTTGTAATAATTAATTAGCTTTGATAACTAGCTTATTTATTCAAATTTTGTAATAATTAGTTAAGTAATTTAGTTAGCTAGTTAGTTCATTCAGACCCTCCTGCGTGAGGGCGCATTAATTCATTCGGACCCTCCTGCGCGAGGGCAAACAAACTTGTAATAAGTGTGCGTGTGCGTGTGTGTGTGCATGTCTTCCAACCCCACGTCTTTCTCCCTTTTAGTTATCAGCTTATGATGGTTAGTTTAGAGGCATCATGTTTAATTTAGCATACTCATATTTGCATCCACTTGTATTGCATGCACCAAGGCTCGGTTCATCATCAAATTCGCATTGTCGTTTCAATACTTCTCTGAATACATGCTTGGACCACATGCGATCAAATCATCTCATATGCCATATTAGTAGCCGAGCCTAGTAAATTGCATATCACATGTGTTGCATTGTCGCATTGTACAGTTAGGAATCATGCATATTTTCTAACTTTGTTTTGTAGTTGTTCGCGGGACGTCGGTAAATATGTGAGTTGTTATGTTTTAGCATCCCGCTTGTACATAATTTTCTTATTATGTTTAGCATCCTACCATGAGGCTAATTGCTTAAATGATAAACCGTTTGAATGCCTGTGGATGAAGGCTTGTTGCTTAAATTGGAATGATTCAACGAATGTACGTTTTAAGATTCACAAACATTAAGCCCACCTAAGGGTGGCAAATTCAAACCCTTTTCGAGAAACAAACATGAAATTGAATTGTTCCAATTTGAGCAAACTAGTCTATACCTTGTATGCTTCACATAATAAATTTTAGGATTTCTTAAATAATCAGAATAAGAACATATATTGTACATAAGAATCACATCATAATTAGTAGAGGCCGATCTTTGATCGGGTGAGTGGGGTGCTCATTATTGACCTTCCCCTCTCATACCTAAGTTCCCGAACCAAGACACTTTGGTAACGACGGACTAATGGCCTTTGGCACGAGTCATGGGTTTCCTAAATTTCCCATAAATATTTAGGTGGCGACTCTGAAATCTGGCAAAGCAGTCCATTTTTTGCATTTGATTCAAACATCGATTTTCCAAAAACAATTGCCGGATTTGGACTCTTTTTGTGTTTCCACTGTTTCACATTGCACTTGTGAAATCAGATTCAGAACCAACACAAGTGGAGTTTGAACTGTAAGGGCTATTTCATTCTTCCGAACGGGGGCGCGAAAAGCCGAGCTACAATAAGGTTTTGATATAGCTGACTATGTGTTTGAATGATCCTGGGTGCACAAGATGTTAACTACTAATATATGGTATGAGTTATTATCAAGTATATGGAAAATGTTTTTTAATTTGCCATGTAAGCACAGGCCATTGGACAAAATTTTTAAGTCTGCTTCCGCATCTGACCTCATATTATTAATTTTTAATTGATTTATGTTTAAGGCCGTAGGTAATCTCATGATTACTGGCTAGTTATGACCTTAATCTATAGGGGCAGGTTCAGATCATGACACATTGTTTGAAGGCTTAGGACTCCGAGATAAATATCCATAAACACTATTGAGCCCTTGTTTATGATGCCAAATGGCGTCTCCAGGGCAAGACTTAGTGGCTTGAAGAGCCCATTTGGTTGAAGGGAAGACAGGGACGGAATAAATAAGGAGAAGGAAGATGGTAGAGATAGATGTACTTATTGTTGTTTGATATGTAGGAAGCAAAGAGGGAAAAGGAAGGAGGGGCGTACTATCCATCTATTCTTTAGCCATGCTCCAAAGGCAGTTAGATGTGTATATTCTTGTTAGTGGTCACACCCATCAGTTTAAGGCCTACAAACATGAGGGCGGGGTTGTCATAAACCCCGGGTCTGCGACTGGTGCATACAGAAGCAGGGCCGGCCCTAGGCATAGGCCTACCAAGCCATGGCTTAGAGCCTCTCAAAATAGACCCAAAAAAGGGGCCCCCTCCTATTATAGTTGAGTGTAATATGTTAGATATGTTTTAAGTCCAAAAAAATTAAAGAAGACCCAAACTAACTTAAAATAAATTGAATCATTACAAAATTAAATTCCTAATCCAAACTCTTAATTCAATTTTTCCAAAAATTTGAGAGAAGCGGCACAACAGAGTACTAACGAATTTCTCAAGAATTCAGAGCAACAGCACATCACAAGTAGGTCTTTTTTTCTATTCAATTAATTAAATATTTGTCTTGTCTTTTGTTCAAATGCTATTATAATATTGGTATTTATACAAATCTGTATCATCAAGAAGAATTAATCTTTTGCTACTTGTGCTATTATAACATCATAAGTTTAATAGTTCATATCACATAATTTAAAAGTTTTGTGTTTGTTAAGCGGTGGTGGTGCTCTTATACTTGTTTTGATCTAAAAAGTATTTTGATCTCAGCTCATCATGACTCTTAAAAGAAATTATCCGTTTGGATTTGCAAAAAGGAAAAAGACTAGATTATGCAAGTATGATTGATTTATTTGCTTCTAAAAATGCAAGAAAAGTGAGGATCAAGTGATACATATTAATTGTTGTAATGTAATGCTAAGTATTTTTTGTAATTTTGACACAAATCTTTTATCTTTTACCTTCGATTTTTTTTTTCGTTCAATGAAAATATATATATATATATATGTAAAGAGCCCCAAATGATCTAGTGATATTTATTAGTTGATTATCGGCTTTAGGTTCCGAAAATCTCAAGGTCGGGGCTGTACAGAAGCATCACATATGATGTGAAACCAAGTTTCGTGCTCATGGACATTGATGGCCCGCGTGTTGTTGTCTATGTTTACCAACTCATTGAAGGAGAGGTGAAGGTTGACAAAGATAGATTTTAAGAAGACGGCCACAACAGCAACACAATGACCTAAGCTTCTATTGGTATTTCAAGGCTTTTGTTCTGCGCCTGAATGTTATTTTGTTTCGTCTTTGTTTGCCTACACTACCATTTTCATACTAGGCTTTATCTGGTAACCTTGATTTTTAGTCAAAATATTAAAATATCACTTAAAAAAAAAGAAAAACTAATTCCCAAACAGCACCTAAATTATGCTCACAGCTCTTCATTATTGATTCGGGGATAATTTGACCAGCAAATTTTATTAGTGTGGAGCCTGTTTAATCCTATCTTTTAAAGTAAAAGATCAAGGCCTAAAGCTATATTATATGTAAAAATAAAAAACTAAAAAACATTGAATGTGCTCAAATTTAAAATGTCTTGTCTTTATTTAATTGGGTAAAATGTAGAGATCGTTAATACTTGTGCATCATATAATATTTTAATTTCTAATATGTTATATATATGAATTGTACTGAACCTATTAATTTTATATTTTAAATATTCCTCACATCCATCTTTATATACTTTTGTCACGTTACCTATGATGATACTAGGACCATTTAAAAACAAATTCAATATAAGATAGGTTTCAAAAATATGTCTACATTGAGGAATAATAAAGTGTACCCTTTCCTTTCCTTATACATAAACTTTATATTAATTTTGACCATCTATATTAGATGGTGGGCCCGTTATAAAACTTATATTTTATTATATGATTGGTTATGTGAATTTTTATTTTTATTTTTTTGGGTGGGGGTCAATTCTGTGTCGGGAGATTTATTTATTTATATATAGATAGACAACATTAAATCTTGAGGGAGTATTTCAATTTCCACTGACATGGCACCAACACAAACCTGCAACAAGAACAATCTTTTGTTGCTTTTCCTATGCATCTTTTGTCTACACACTCTGAGTCTCACTGCAGGTTCAAATTCAGGAGATTGGTTGAACCATGGTGGTGATATATATAACCAGAGACATGCCCATGGAGAATCCAAGATCAGCCCATCAACTGTTTCAAACCTAAGTCTCAAGTGGGAATTCAAAACAGGGAAAGACATAAGTGCAACGCCTGCAATATTCAACGGCACTCTCTATTTTCCTAGCTGGAATGGCTTCATCTATGCGGTTAAAGCCGCGGATGGTTCAGTTGTGTGGAAAAAGGACCTCCAAAAGCTAACTGGCATTCATAATACAACTGTGCGTCAAGGCAATTTCAGCAGGACGGTGTCGAGATCCACTCCGACGGTGGCTGATGATCTGCTCATTTTCGGCATATATGGGCCCGCTTTTGTCGTTGCCGTTGAACGTGCCACCGGGAAGCTTGTCTGGTCCACCCCGCTTGATAGCCATCCCACCGGTGTTGTTACCGTGTCCGGAACATTTCACAATGGGTTAGTTAGTAGTATTATTAGTAATAATAATAATAATAATATTATTATTATTATTATTTATTTTTATTATTATAATTCAAAAGTAGCGCCTTTTTTATTCATCAAAATGCCTTTTAATTGCCAAAAAAATCATTCTAATGAGTTAATTTATATAAATTACTCTCTCTTTATTTTTTCTAAGATTCGAATTTGTCTGCATACATACATGTATGTTTTTCTAGCCATTTTTCCAATTTTTTTTCTTCAATTAATATATTCATTGTTTGCCACATCTTATTGAGTGGAATTGTCATCAACTTTGTTATAATAAACTTGACAAACTATAGACCATTTACAAACAGAATTCATTCATGGTAACACAAAATAGTGTAAAAAATATAGAATACAGTTTCATAATTTTTCTGTTTTGTCGTTGGGTGTATTGCCAAGATTCACATCACATCACCAATTGTATTACCATCACGTATATTATCATTATTTTGGGTCATTTTAAAATACACACTGTTAAAAAAAATGTAATTGTAATCATTAAATCACTTTCAATTATAATTAAAAAAAAAAAAAACAAAAACATAATAAGTTATAATTAAATATCACTAAAAAAAAGTTCAATTATAACTAAAATAATAATCACAATAAGTCATAATTAATATTACAAGTCATTATTGATAATACCATAATGAGTCATAATCAAACCATATCTAAATCCACAATGAATCACAATCAAAGACCACGAACTTATAAGTAGACATATGGTGGACACTCTATTTTAAAAAATTTAGGGTAGATGTCACATTTTTTTCCTATTTCAGAAAGTATCCATAAGATAAATTACAAGAAAACAAACATTAAGGCCTTGTTTGTCATAATCTAAAAAAAGTTAAAAAGTCATTATCCTATTAAAATCATATCATCTTATTTAAGTCACATCACTTCTCTATCACATCATTTCAAACCCAACTCATACCCAATCCATATTTCATAAAAAATCAAAAAAATACACTTATTTAGATCATTTCAAAAAATCCCTAAATTTGTTATAATAAACTCTCAACGGTCTCATAATATCAAAATTTCAACTGCACTCGTAAGTGTGTACAATGTACATCCCTTCTAGGCAAAATATGAAAGAACAAGAAAGTCAAAAGATTAAAGTACACTACAAAATTTAAATATTAATTAATGTTTCGGTCAACGATAAGGTAGGATTTTCTGATTATTAGATTGATATCTGCCCCTCCAAATTGAATATAGAAGAACACGAAAGTCAAAAGATTGTAAAGTGTACTAGAAAATTTAAATATTAACTAATGTTTAGGTCAACGATAAGGTGGGATTTTCTGATTATTAGATTAAGAAATGATGTCTGCCCCCCTTATAGTCTTCATTATCCAAATTGTTTGTCTATCTTGAAAATGGCATACGCCATTGTTTTTTCTTCCTTTTTTTTATCAGTTAAAATCAGTTGTTAGTTGTTAAATTAGCACTTATGAGATTTAATCTCCCCATCCTGCTTAGTGTTTACCTCCTTAATTCAACTCTTCTAGAGATAGACTCACTGATCAACGAAAGTCAATTGTTATTTATTAGATTAGTACCTATGAAAATTAACCTCTCCACCTTAATGCTTGCCTCCTTAATTTAACTCTCCGAAGAAGAGTTGAATTTATAACTTCCTCCTAAAGACTAAGTCAGTCTTTAGGAAAGTCACAATTGCCAACTAGGCCTAGCCTAACCTAGTTGGTTGGCATGTGCCATTGTCACATCATCTATTAGCTTAATATAAATAATATAAACCCAAAAAATTATACATAAAATTTATATAAAATGTTGCCATATAGATTTATATTTGGCAAAGCAAAAAACAAACTCATCAAAAGTCAGTGTCACATTTTGATTTGAGTTTTTTTGAACAGAGGTTTTTACGTTGGAATATCATCGCTGGAAGAATTACTGAGCGTTGAGAAATGCTGCACCTTCCGCGGAAGCTTTGCGAAGCTGGACATCCGAACAGGTGCCATCCAATGGCAGACCTTCATGCTTCCCGACAACCACCGCTCCACCGGAGAATACTCCGGAGCCGCCATCTGGGGAAGCAGCCCTTCCATAGACACTCGCCGAAACCTTGTATACATCGCCACCGGAAACCTATACTCCGCTCCTCTTCGAATAAGACAATGCCAGGAAAAGCAGGACAATCGAACCATCCCTACTCATCCAGACCCGTGTATCGAGCCTGATAATCACTCCAATTCTATGATGGCTCTGGATTTGGACTCTGGTGAGATCAAGTGGTATAGACAATTGGGGGGTTATGACGTGTGGTTTGTTGCCTGCTCTTCTGGTTCCAACCCTAATTGCCCGCCTGGACCCAGCGTGGATGCTGATTTCGGTGAAGCTCCGATGATGCTGAGTGTGCATGTTGATGGAACCAAGCGTGATATCGTCGTGGCTGTTCAGAAAAGTGGGTTTGCGTGGGCTTTGGATCGCGATAATGGCACTATAGTCTGGTCCACGGTAAGTTATTCGTTCAGTCCACTAATATATTTTGACTATATTTTCAAAATGTACGATGCATATTCAAATTTAATTTAGTATAACGTAACGTCACACTTATACCTACAATAAATTTGATTCGCAGAATATTTTTGTCTAGATGCATAATATTGTTGCTAACGCTAAAAGGCGCATTGATGTAGGAGGCTGGACCAGGTGGTGTTGGCGGAGGAGGTACCTGGGGAGCAGCCACCGATGGGAAAAGGGTGTACACCAACATTGTCAACAGTGATGGCAAAAACTTCACTCTCAAACCATCAAAGAAGAACACCACTGTCGGTGGATGGGTGGCTATGGATGCCAACACTGGCAAGATCCTATGGTCAACCGGAAATCCTAGCAATGCCACCGCTTATGGCCCTGTCACTGTCGCCAATGGAGTCCTCTTTGCTGGTTCGACATATCGGACAGGACCCATATACGCAATGAACGCCAAAACAGGAAAAATTCTTTGGTCACGTGAAACTGGAGCCACTGTGTATGGTGGAGTATCAGTGAGCCACGGTTGCATTTATTTCGGGAATGGATACAGGGTAAGCTTGGGAGTGACATTTCCATCCTTCTCCGGAGGAACGTCACTCTACGCCTTTTGTGTTCAATGATCTCGTCAGGGCCAATCCAATGAATAATAACATCTGAAAATAATCAAGTGATAGTGACACCTGTAAGATAAATTGATAGAGAGAGAGAGAAGGAAATTAACTCTGTATTTCTGTGTATTGATGTATTGATGATTGTATTAATCTGTACCAGTTTACAAAGGGAAGGAGCTCTCTTTATAGAGAGAAGAGCACCGAAAGTAAATATAGTAAATTGATAGAGAGAGAGAGAAGGAAATTAACTCTGTATTTCTGTGTATTGATGTATTGATGATTGTATTAATCTGTACCAGTTTACAAAGGGAAGGAGCTCTCTTTATAGAGAGAAGAGCACCGAAAGTAAATATAGTAAATTACATTAAACAAAAGTGAGTGGGTGTGCTTTAGTGTAGTGGATGTGAGTGGGTGTGCTTTACAGTGTAGTGTTGTATATGACATATATATATTAATATTTAACAGCCCCCCGCAAACTCAAGGGGGTTAGGAACTAACCACTTGAGTTTGGAGAGAGTAACAAAACAGGAAAATAATCTGACAAATAAAGTAAAAGTGGATAGGAGACACTGTATGGTTGTGTCAGACCGTTTGTTGAAGACACTGTATGGTCGTGTCGGACCGTTGTAAGAGGACAGTTTACGGGGTCATGTCGGACCGTTGTAGAAGACAGTTTACGGGGTCATGTCGGACCGGTGTAGAAGACAGTTTATGGGGTCATGTCGGACCGTTGTAGAAGACAGTTTACGGGGTCATGTCGGACCGGTGTAGAAGACACTATGTGGTCGTGTCAGACCGTTGTTGTAGAGACTGACCGGAATCAATGTCGGGACAGTTTATGGAGTCATGTCGGACCGATGTAGAAGACAGTTTACGGGGTCATGTCGGACCGATGTAGCAGACACTGTGTGTAGTGTCAGACCGTGTTTGTAGAGGCTGACCGGAATCAATGTCGGGACAGTTTATGGGGTCATGTCGGACCGATGTAGAAGACACTGTGTGTCGTATCAGACCGTTGGAGAATACACTGTATGTTCGTGTATATGCTCAAAAGTCGTGCCCAATCCATAAAAAGGCGTGCCATCAAAAGGCGTGCCCGACAGCCATCAAAAGGCGCGCCGAGCTGTTGTCTGGCGTTGAGAGGCGCGTGATACGCGTGTCTGCCTTGCCTATTTATACCAAGGCGAGGCTGCCGCTTATGCAGAACAAAACATCTGCTGAAAAATCCTCTGAAAAAAAAACTCTTCATTTTGCTGATAGAGATACTCTGTAACACTTCTGCCCAGAAAATGACTTCTTCTTCCCGTTCCGCTACCCAGAATATAGCCTCTTCTTCCCGGGTCTGCTCACTCTCTTTCCCGACCTCAATGAGTGCACAAGAGAGATAACCGGGGCAGTTGCCCTGGAACCGCAACCAATCGCCCCTGGACCAAGCCCCCCTGGTTTTGCGCCGTTGAACTATCCGATGGTGGCAGTTGAGCAGATAATGGCTGCTCAATCTGATATTGAGGCCAACTATATACATTAAGGTCATGTGTTGAGACCATGACTGCGGTCAACAACCTGTCGCACCGCTGCAGAGTAGAACAACTGAGGTGCAGCAGGTAAAAGCCCAACTGGCTCTGCTCCAGCGCATGTATACGGATGCCCGAGCAGAGATATGTATGCTGAAGGCAGAAAATAAGGAACTGAAGCGGAAGGCCACCGTGATGCTCAGATTTAGGGCCGCCATATGTGACGGTTGAGGAGCAACGGGAAGTGAACGTGCTCGGCGGCGTGGGAAACACGGAGGCAGTACCGGCAAGGGCCTCTCAGACAAAGGCAAGAAGAAGAGAACAGCTGAAGAGGCGAAAAAGTAAGGCCGGTTGGTGGCCGTCTGCAAAAAGAAAAGAAATCTTTTGTTTGTTGTGGGTTTTGTTTTTGTTTGTGTTTGTTTGTGTTTGTGTTTTTTTATATATATATATATATATATATTTTAAATGAAATAAAATAAAAATTGGAAAAAGCAGATGTTTCGAAAATCTATAGTGTGGGGATAATATATGATAATAAAAAAAAAGATATATATATATATAAAATAAAAGAAAAGTGCTGTTTTTGTTTGATTTTGTTTAATAATAATAATAAGAAAAACAAAAGTGTGTTGCCGTGGAACAAGGAGAATAAAAATAAAATAAAATAAAAGTGGCAAACATGTGAGGATGGAAAGAATGAAAAAGAAATAAAAAGGAATTAAAAAAATGATGTTGTTTGGCGAAATAAATATATATATATATATGAAAAAGGAAAATGATGGGAGCATTGGCGGGGGGACATGCCCATGTGGTGGAGACTTGCCTAAGGTGAGTGAGTAAATAAAATAAGAATGGGTATGGTGGACCATGAGTACTGCAAATCCAATGGAAAGCCGCTGCGTCTGCACTATACCATAGCATTTGCATTTGTTATTCGATCGCAGCATGTTGAAATACAGAGAGAAGGCACCTTTCAAATGGCCTGAGAGCAGAGATTATGCGTGGTACGACAACATTCCTCATAAAGAACTCAGCATTGAGAAGGCTATTCAGAACTGGATCCAAGTGGAGGGGGATCGCTTCCGATTCCCAGCGGAGGCACCATGTTCCCTCGTGGAGCTGATGCTTACATTGATGATATTGCTCAGCTAATTCCTCTTAACAGTGGGAAAATCAGGACTGCCATTGACACCGGTTGTGGAGTTGCTAGTTGGGGAGCATACATTACAAAGAGGGCCGTAGAGACATTGCTGGTGGCCGTCTTATGACTGATCGTAGGTCGGCTGCTAACTCCAGAGCGGTGACAGAGCCGATGAATCCGGCGGCGAATCAAAAAGTGTGAGTAGAAACAAGAAGAAAGGAGTGGACCGGCGAGGCCGGTGTTGGAGAGGTCGACCGAGCTGACTTGCTGGAGAAAAAGTCTATCTTGACTCTGTGAGAGACCCAGATGGGGGGTGTAAACACGACGGTCACAGGTATGAACGTGACGCTACCATCGTCGTTGCCGGCGATTGAGTGGGCTGATGATGGCGGCGACGCCGTAGGGCCGTCGTGTTCCAAAGCCGATGAAGCGACGGCGGCGATGGATTCCATTGTAGGATGGAGGGTAGAGTGGAGATGTAAACTGTGATGTGATGTGGTGCGTGGCGCTGCTTGAGGCCGAGATAATTGCGGCGGAACTTCGCCGGAGTGGGATCGGAGGTCCGACCTGGGTTGTTCAAGATGGATGATGGTTTGATTCTTGAAGGTGAAGTTCTGCCATGAAATTTGTTAGAAATTACTGTAGCAGCAGTAATAACAAGATCAAGATCACGAAGAATAATTTGTGACAGCGGAGTGAAGTATGTGTAGAGGTCCGGCGGGCGATCAAGGCGAGGCTGCCGCCCGCCGGTGAAGCGGAATTACTAGGATGTTAACCTAGCTCTGATACCATGTAAGATAAATTGATAGAGAGAGAGAAGGAAATTAACTCTGTATTTCTGTGTATTGATGTATTGATGATTGTATTAATCTGTACCAGTTTACAAAGGGAAGGAGCTCTCTTTATAGAGAGAAGAGCACCGAAAGTAAATATAGTAAATTACATTAAACAAAAGTGAGTGGGTGTGCTTTAGTGTAGTGGATGTGAGTGGGTGTGCTTTACAGTGTAGTGTTGTATATGACATATATATATTAATATTTAACAACACCAAATAAATGAGCTAACGCCTCATTGGAACGCAAGATTCTATCAAAATCTGGAGTTTCTTTTTTTTTTTTTTTGGGAACAGAATAAAAAACTGGTACTTCAAGCACGAAATTTGGGTCGTGATTTATCATGTTTTGTGGAGACAAAATTTCTTTCAGTTGAACAATGGATCAATACTATACTCAACAACCAATTCTATATATATATAATAGCAACTCATATGAGCAAAACCATTATAACAAATTACAAACAAAATTGTTGTGCATATAGGGGTCAAATCATATAATTATAAACGGTTGGTTTATCATATTCAACATGTGAAGTTTCCTAGTGACATAAAAATATAAATAGAAAGGTAAATTATAATTTAATCCCTGTGATTTATCCAAAAAACACGGAGTACCCTATAATTTCATTTGTAACACTTAAATCCCCTGAATTTCATACCAAAGTGCAATTTCAAACGGAACCGTTTGTTTCAACAGATCGTGTGTTGCACGATCATAAAACCAAAATTTTTCCCCCTCAATCACACTAGATAATTCCTTACCTTCTTCTTCTTTCCAAGTTTTTTGAAAACCCAAGACATTGCTTCTCTCTCTAAATTGCTTCTCTCTCTCTCTAGCTTATCTCCCTCATTTCTCCATCTTTCCTTTTCATTTTTGTTTCATTATTTTTCTAAAATCTATATCTATCATTCTCTTAACTCAAATAAAGTTAATCTATAAATTAAAATCTATGTCGATCATTCTCTACCATGGCAACCACCATCATCCTTCATCTTCTCTTTATCATTGTAAACACACATACATTATATACATAGGTATACCCAATTAACTAAGCCAATACCCAAATTGTAATGGTGGCTACCACCATGGGTGCCTTAAGAGGGAAAGGTGGTGGGTGGTGGGTGGTGGGTGTTGGTTGAGTGGAGGAGATGGGATAAGGTTGGTGGGTGTTTGCAACTATAGACTATTTACAAAAAAGTTATGGTTTTGTTGTTGAAAATGCATTGCCTTTTCCTACCATTGTTTGATGTTCATTGAAGTTTCTGAAAACTAATTTCACTTTTCTATTTAGAGAGGTTCTTGAGCTAAAAAAATGGTTGGAGATTTATGGTTTTGGTTCTGATGGGCTTCTAAATAATATGAAGTTGGAGTATGAGATGCGGTAGAAGGATGGACTATCAAGTATGGAGTTAAAAAAAATATGAAGTGAGAGCATGTATATACATGTTCATACAACTATATATATATATATATATATGGAATGATTAGAGATTAGAAAACACACATACATACCCAAATCCAAATCCAAGACGACCAAATAAGTTCTCGACCCAAAGGGTTCTTGAATATTAGATATAGAAGAAAATGAAATCATAAACTTCTCCTTCCTATATATGTATATACATGTTTATATATATTTCTCCATATATATGGAATGATTAGAGATCAGAAAACACACATACACACCCCAATCCATATCCAAATCCAAATCCAAGACCACCAAGTAACTTCTCCACCCAAAAGGTTCTTGATTATTAGATATTGAAGAAAATAAAATCATAAACTTCTTCTTTCTGTATATATATATATACAATGTTCATATTTATGTTTCTCCTTCTCTCTCTTCTTTCCCCTTTTTTCTTTTTTTCTTTTTTATTTTTGATCAGGCATTGTACAAAACAATGTCGTTTTGTGCATTTCTGTTACATCTATCAAAAATTAAATGATGCCATAAAGTCCAGAGATATAAGTGTTACAAATAAAATTACAGGGAGGGTTCCGTATTTTTTGAGTAAACTATAGGAGGTTAAATTGTTATTTACCCTAAATAAAAACATGAACACGGATAGACACAACTTGTACCATTCGACTGAAAAATTTGTGAGACAAAAATTAAGTGTTACTAGGCCTTACCTCCGCAATAAGGTGTAACTAACAAAAATGCACCACAGAGGACAACACATACATGGCCTCACTTGGCCCTTTTAATGCAGCTGCTCACACTAGAAGGTGCTCAGCTTGCGAAGCAGTGCAAGATGACTGATTGGCATAAAAAATCCAGTGATTTCGGATGAAGCAGATACCTGAATTTTCAAATCCTTCTGCAAATGTTGCTGAAGATCACAGGACAATCTACAACCAAAAACCATAAACTTTTCTAATCCAGAACATCTAGTATGAGCTTGTTTGTAAATTACTCCAATCAAACAAATTCAATATAGAACACTTAATTTAACCAACACACATCGGTGCTCACATCTTTCTTATCTTGAGTATTACTAAAGAAAAGACGATAAAATACACTGCCATCATGTAACCAAACATTCCCTAACAAAAACACAAACACAAACAGCCATACCAAACCATTAGCTATATCTCTAGGCTTACATAGTATTTATGAATGATAAAAGAAAACTCAAATGCCTCCATTACAATTAGATGCCTTCTACCATTGGGAGAAGACATCCCTAAACTGATCAGACCTACAAGATCATGCTTTGTTTTTTGTTTTTTCTTTTGAACGGGACAAGATCATGCTTTGTTAAGAATAACTTTTCTGAAGGTTTATATACATAGTTTGGGATCTACTTTTCTATTTCTACCCCTAAATCTGTATATTTCTTTCCCAGACTACTCGATTCTGGGAAATCCAAAACTGCATCTAATCAGCAGGTTTAAATTATGTGCAAATTACATGTTACAATTAATTTTACAAAGAAGCATACAGGCAGACAAAAATAGCAACCTATCAAATAGCTGCTCAAAGTAATACCATACAGAGGATACAGCTTCCACAAGATTCCATTTGACCTAGATTCATTACGTTCGGACCATCATTAGAATTCTTCATCAGCACATTGAAGAAGCACCGGATCAAAACCATGTCCAAATACTGAGCTTATAAGGTGGATGCTCTTAGTTCCCTCATGGAGGATATACATCTTCATTACCTAAACTCACATCTTTTATGTCCATCGAGAGAGCTCTTTATCAGCAAAATGAAGAAGTCTTCTCACTCTCAAAACCATGTCACAGTGAAAAGGCAGTGCAGTTCGCCTATCCAAGTATGCTGGGCTAACAGTCATCCATGATAGAGCATGAAGTTCCGCTGCTACAGACTCGAGGATCAAATGAGTCTCTATTTCAAAATCTCTAGCCTCAGAGCTTAAACCCCTACCGCCCTGCTTGACAATCCCCCTAATAATTTTTTCTTGGGTAATGTTATTACCTCCATAATAATCAACAAGACTGACAGAAAGGACCGAAGGCCATTCTTCTTTTGAGTTGCTCCTGGAGTCTTTCCTCATGGAAGATACAGCTTTGGATACCACAAATCCTGTGGAAAGGGGAACTGCAGAGCCTTTGCTGTGCAGGAGATGGGCGAGTGGTGGGGAATCGGCAGTGAGGCATGTGGGAAGCTGCAGTGGAGTCGGAGGAAGGAAGCGCATGCTCGGTGAAGGTATTAGAATGTAAGAGGCAGATGCGGTACCAAGAGACTTTACAGGAGTGAACCCTTCATGATAACCTGACACGTTCCCATTGCTGCTACCTTGAGTACCCCCTGCAAATGATCAGATGATAGTACAATAGGACATGCATAAGCAACTCCTCTCTTGTACATACAATTTAAGGTAGAAGAGAGAAAAACTTTGAAGAGTGGCAATTTCTACATATATTATTTCTGTCTCTTTTAAGGGGAAATGTGGGAACATCAGGAAGTTGGCATGAGTTAGACAATCTGACTTTACCACATCAATCTTATAGCAACAACTACATTTTTAGAAAACATCCCCAAAAAATTCAAGTAAACTACTCCATGTGATGTATATATGCATTGAGCATCTCCTTAACATGGAAAGGTGTTCTAATATAGTTCCCAAGGAGAAGTGCTCAATGCTCACCCCAGAAAAGACTTGTGTCCGATGCCCTGTAAGTACATATTGGGCACAGTACGGGCTGTCAGACATAGACATGATGCTATGTTTCCTTGGTTAGGGTACAATGCGAATATGTTTCCGAGTGATCATTTTTACAAAATCCCCAGACCATGTTGACAATCAAACAATTGAATATTCAAATTGTTTTTTAACATTCTTCCTTTATTTAATAGGATAAATGGTGATTCATGCAATACAGAGTCCAGCGTGTGCACTTGATTTCTTTTAAGTAATCAAGAAACAAAAGAAACATAATAAGAATGTCCTATCCGTAACTGCATAAGAAAATTTGATTACCAGACAAAATTGTAGGTGAATTTTCTGCTAGCTACTTGACACATTTGGAAGACTAGATTTAGTTTAGGTCATCATAGAAAAAATATAGATATTTGTAAGTTAAAAAAAGTAATAAAGCACCTTAATTACATGAACTTTACAAGACGAATAAGGTAATTAATTATTTTGAAAACTGTAGGTTCTATGGACCTTTTTTTATTTTGGCCTACAGATGTAAAATGAGGAAAATTTGCACAATTAAATACCTAAATTCTTTGCCATGGTGAAATCTCCTAAAAATGTTAACCCATGCCAGATGATCAAACAACCATCGATGGTTGTCAATTAACATGTGCATGTGCATTTGTTATAGCATGAATTTATTTGCTTTCAACATGTAGGCATATTATGAAGATTTATATGGAATAAATGCAATAAAAGCATGTGTAAGTGGAATGAAGTAAAAAAGGGAAATTAAAAACTACCAGGAGATGTTGAATCAGCTTGAAAAATTAGATGTAAGGAATGATCAATTGAAATCGAGACGAAACTGATGCTTTGCACCCACTGCAGCAAACCCCTAGTTTGGTCTATGACTGGATGTCCACCCATTAGCTGCTTTCTACCAGAGGGTTGTCCCAAACCACCTTTCATGTAACCAGAAGCTTTTGAGTGAGGGCTGTACAAAGGACTAGGTGAAGAAGGAAGGGTTCTCTCTTGAATTAAACTCATCTCTTGTTCCTGCAAGGAAGTCCCATTACTACTTGCATGCATCCCATCAGGTGCTGATCGCCGTAATTGCAGGGGCCATTTTTTCACCTCGGAACCCCCAACTGAATAGAGTGCTTTCTGCCATTCTGTTTATAACGATCATTTGATGTTTAGCGAAAGGAACACAAATACCAAATTGACAAGGTAATAGAAAACAACTACAACCAACTGCATCTCTTGTTACTTTTCCCAAATTGTTGACCAAAAAATGATAATCGCAAGTGGCTGCTTAATTTCTATGCCAGCTTACAAGCAAAAAGTGTAGTATTTCAAAGGTAATGCATCATTATAAAAAGAGTGTCATTTTAATGAAAATATTGCTGCAATAGGAACACAGAAATCAGGCAGACACCCACTAAACCTTGCACATCATAAAATAAAGAAAAACAAGAAATTATATGACTCCTTTAAACAAAAATAACATGCAGAAGTTGGGATCATAAGATGATGGAAGGAAATCACATACCCTGGCACTCAAGCTCATAGAAACATCCAATGCGTGCGATCACAAAGTCTCTAGGCTTAGCAACACCACTATCAGGAGAAGAGCATGCCTGAAGAATTTGACAGCCTTGCTGCAGCATTTGGACAAAAAGGGATTGCAAACCCTTTGTATCCTGCCTACTACTAATTCCACCGAAGGGGAATATATGGCTGTCAAGCAATTCACCCCTAGAGTCAGTCCATATACATACTAGCCAACGCCAATCCTCAGTCCATCCATAGCAACAATGTAAACTTGGAAGTGTCTTTTGATGGCCAGATCCAAATCCATCTGGCTCAGATCCATCAAGTTGGGAGTTTGATGCAGCATCTACACTTCCTGATGAAGCTGAACTCTGCACAAAGTTTCCACTAATACAATCATCAGACAAAGGCTTTGAAGATTCGGATAATAAATTAGTAAAAACTGTAGGTGAGACTCCATGCTCCAGAGAACCAGGTTCTGCAAGTATGAATAGTGGTTCAAACATGTAACGGATTTCATCTTGAGGAAGAAAATCGCCAGTTCTGTGTGGATCACAACCTAAGCCTCCAGCTCTTGATGATTGCCAAGAGTTATCCCAACTACCAGACCTCAAACTAGGATCAAGTTCACCTTCTCTTGGAAGGGAAGACCCTGTAATTCGAGGACCAATACACTCCTTCCACATCCCTGAAATCGGAGAAGTCGTTTGCATCATAACCGAATGAGATCTACCTGACATAGACGAAGATTGGACCACATCAGGGGCGGATCCTCGTGAAACTCTCCGAGCTTTATTATACACAGTAAAAGCAATATCTTTGAGAATGACAGGCTCACTGAGAGCTGGACTTGTGACTCTAAAAATCGCATCAACCGTCACAACTTGCAGTACCAATTTAGGAATACTAAATCCTGAAAGTGTTAAAACATTGGATATTGATGCTTCATCCACAGCAGCAGAGCAGCTTAATGCCTTCCCAACGTGATTGTGCATTATAGATCTCCTCTCTTTATCTGATGAAAGAATGATTGATCCAACAGCAATGGAAGATTCAACGACTGTTTGCAGAACTGCAATGGGCTCAGGGAAGGGACACACCACATAGATAACCTAACTCCGGAAAAAGAAAAATATAGGCGATTTGAGATCAGTTTGACAACAACAATTAACTAACTACCAATAAGGCATGATGCAAATGCCAATAATTAGAAAAAAGATAACATTTCTAATATCAGTGTGGATATTATGGAGCATTTGGAGTAATCCTTGTAAATTTTATTTGTCAATGCAGCAGGGAAATGTATAAAGAAAACAAGTTTGCATAATCAACCAACAATTTCTTTTGCTATGCCTCAGCAATTTAAGCTAAGGGGGAATTACATCCCAGTGGGACAGTTTTTTTTTTTTTTTAACACAAATATGGAGGGGTGCAAGCATTTTACTTGCACCTCATCACAGAATCACTTGCACCCCACATGTTTCTGTAATTTTTTTTCTTATTCCCACTGTGCTGTAATTCCCTCTTAAACTAATGGCTGTCGTCCTTAGACACTACAACATATAAAGCTGTCTCCTCATAGATGTTTTTTTATGTTGTCAACCAAGTCTACACCTGAAAACCTCTCAATCATTCATAATGACCCCCTTACCATTTGGCAAGGTGGGCTGATAAAGTAACATGTAATCTTCTTGCTTTTCATTCTCTTCTATCTTCTTATCTGTCTTGATTACCCTATTCTGAAATTGATCATCTTAATCACCAGGAAAGCTCTCTCTTCAAATTTTCCCCATTTTAGAAGGTTCGTACCAGTTTTAGTAAATGATTTCCAATATGAATATTTAGGAGGCTGAAGAAGCATCATGCATATTTTCACGAGAAAGGAACATGAAAGACACAACACGTCAATTGTTAATAGAACATACGCACATGTGCACACAGAAACACTTAACCTAAGTTATAAACCCAAAAAAAAGCCATGTAATTGTCTTTTTAAAAATCCTAGTCCTAGTTGGTGAAGGAAGTCTATGTATTGTGTGACACAATTCTAACCATAGGGCCATGTTTGACAAGTCGTATGGAGGCTTCCAATCCCCTGCAACCAGGATTAAAAAACATGTGGGGGCCCAATGGGACACATATTTTGTGATGTCTGCAAAAGCCTTGGAATTTAAAGTCTCATGGGACTACCAATCCAGCCAAATGGTGGGACTAACAATACCCCCATGGTATAGTTAATCCCAAGGCCATAGGATTCATAGGATTAGCCTCATCACTCCATTCAATAGTCAAAAATAATTCTCCCTCTTATCCCTCCTATTGTTAAGTCACCAATTGCCACAAAAGGCTAAACTACTCGGAAATGGGCCCAACAATGTACATCAAGTCATTCAACACATATAAGCTATCCTAATTAAACATAGTACAAAAACTCCCATAGCATTACTAATCCCATCTATTATCCTACATAATACTAAACTCGTCCATAATCGTATTGTTTTACAAATCCAGTCAAACCCCCAAGAACCTATATCTGTTATCAAACATGGCCTAGGTGTGATGCATATGAAATATAGGTGTTTATGTGATCCCTAGACTTTTTCTTCTTCTTTTAAATTTTTCTGCACTTTAAGTTTAAGCCTCTAAACTACAAACCTATATCTGTATTGAGTCCTATTCAACCCTCAAACATCATAGTTTCTTAACCCTATCATACAAAAAATACGTAACAGCCCCAAGTAATAGTTCACCAGGTACTATTCATAGCCCCTAGAATAGTCCCAGAACAACCTAAAATTCAATATCTTCATTTCAAAACTCTACCCTTTGTTGCACCTATTGAAACCCTAAAATCCCCATATTTTACCACCCATCCAGCCAATAAAAACTAATTGAAATTAGTCCCAAATCCTAAGTTGTCCGCTGTTGTACATTGAGTTTGGGCTCACTACTACTAGGAGAGTCTTCATCACACTTGTCATACATCAACTTCTCCTTACTCAAAATACGTATAAAGCTAGTTAGAATAGAAACAAAACAAGAATAAATAAAGATAAATTTAACATTGATATTTGGAATCAATCAAGTATTGAGAACAATGCTCATTGATATGTAATATGATAGTGAATTTTGATCTTTAAATCAACAATTAAGGTGTGGTTTAGGATGATCTAAATAAGTGCACTTTTTGACTTTCTGTGAAATATGGGTTAGGTATGGATTAGGTTTGAAGTGATGTGGTAGAGAGGTGATATGACTTAAATAAGATGATGTGACTTAAATAGGATAGTGACTTTTTGACTTTTTTAAAGTACCCAAAACAAGGCCTAAATGAAGGTGAATGGTACTTGCTACATTTTTATGTTGATAGTAGTTGCCACTTACCGTACAAGGACCACCATTTCCTTCTTTTGGGTTTGAGGCAAAGCATGAACCAAGTTTTAACGCTTTAAGAACCTTCGAAAGAGATTTCAGAAAGCTCGTTACATCCCAACCATTGGATAGAGATAGAAAATAATCACTGATTGAGCCAACAAGAGATGCAGTGTTGCTTTCTATCTTCATTGATTGAGGGCAGTCAAGTAGAACAAAACCCGATGATGACCATTTTCCAGAGTCTATCTCCATTTGGTTTCCCAAATTTTGAGGCAAATGAGTCCCAAGTTTGCATGTCTCATAAACTGGAAGAAACAACCGATGACAAAAGTTAGGGCATAGTAAATACACATATATGCAACTGATACGTCTACACACAGACACTAGATAATAAAGACATTCTATTATTGAGCTAGAAGCATGAATTTATCAGAGCATACCACTGATTTGTATTACATGATCTACATGTGATGCAACTTAAAGAAAAGCTAGCACAAGTTTTATCAATCATCCCAACTGTTAAAAAATTAGGTGTGCATGTAATCCATAAGATGCTAACTGTTTCAGCAAGAATGAAGATACATAGGCATGCAACAGCTTAAGGTGCAAGTGGAGTAGCAAGTAGCAGAACTCATAGAACAATCAGCAAATATTTACCATGCATTCCAAAAATAATGTTCGAGACAAACGACTTGTGTAAGAACTTTTTAATAAGTAGAAAATGTCTACTTGGATCAAAACATCAACACATGAACAAAACAATTAAAATCATACTTCATACTTTTCCCTGTTTTCCCCTTGAGAGAAGTATCCCTAGCAACCGAGGAGACGTAAACACCATATCCCATGCTTTCCCCTCCTTCCTCAGGGAGAACATTCAGTAGTTTCCATTCTCTGAAGACATGATGAAAATATCCATCATGCAAATTTAACCTATTTTTGGTTAAGACTTGACCCCTTAGACAAGATAGTGAGAGGACTATGGCATGGCCCTCTCTCTCACTTAAAGAAACAAAAAAAAAATACCAAAATTTAATTTAGTCTACATACATTCAACCACTAATACTTAAGCACAAATGTAACTCTTTTATCACACTAACCAGTGCCAAGTTGCTGAAAAAAGTCCGCAGCAGCGGTAGTAAGGGGATCAATGTCGGGACATACAACATAGTAAGTCATCTGCAACATTTAATGAAGAATTAGAAAAAATAAAAATAAAACATTGTAGAATCACTTGGGAAATAAAAAATGTTCAACACCACTTAGTAGGATCTCTTGAGTGGTGAATATAAAGAAATCATAATGAAAATGTGCTAAAAAATTGTTTTTCACAACTGGTTTTATATAACTTACAGGTTTTTGCAGAGCATATGGTTCAAGAGGAGCCTTTTCCCAGAGTTGCAGAGAGCTTGCTGACGTCTTGAGCCAATCATCCTGGTACCTATTGCACAAACCAATATTTTTCCTTATCCCATGTGCAATTACAGTAAACTCTTACAGAAAGAAGGCCATGTTACCAAACCATCAACATACACAACAAGAGATATGCAAGCAACAAGAAAGATGTAGAGCATAGAAGGAAGAAAAGGGTAAATCTGAAATTTCACATGGATTCCAACAAAATAAAGAATAACATGGAGCATATGTAGGGAATCTTCTAGTG
This sequence comes from Camellia japonica, assembly GCA_030407325.1. Taxonomy (NCBI): domain Eukaryota; kingdom Viridiplantae; phylum Streptophyta; class Magnoliopsida; order Ericales; family Theaceae; genus Camellia; species Camellia japonica. The sequence goes on along the minus strand of JAPPVO010000002.1, from coordinate 12,735,619 downwards.
GAGTTTAGGGTTAAGTTGAGTCTTCATTTTATGAATTTTATAGGTTAGTATGCTGCTGGATAGCTTCCTTTTCAGTTTTTATTAGGTTTTAGTAAAGTAATCTAAGGCAAATGTGTTTTAAAAAAATAATTTGGATAAGAGTTCTAGATGAAGCCTACGGATCTCATGTGTCAAGAATGTTATCGAATCATTACATGTGATTTTATTTAGGTCCAAAATGTTTGAATGGTCAGAATTTTATAGTTTTCATGTATTAATCCTAGAAAAATTAGAAAAAGTCCAGCAACCTATAAGTATCTATGTAATAATTCTAGTCAATAGATGAGTTAGATTCAGAGAATTCATGTTTGAAACTGTGCGATGCATTACACAGACTCGAGTAATTTCCAAGGAATTCTAGACCGGATATACAAATGGTTCTTCTTCCTGCCACTAAACCAACAGGTTATTTTTCTCAGGGCACTATTTGCAGCCCCAAAACAGCACCTCTCAACTCCAAGACCTTGGCCTATTGAGCGCCAATTAACCCTAATAACTTTAGCGTTTGATTTTATACTTCAAAGCAGCAAATTAGCTATTATCCATCAAACCAAGCCAATTTTCACCCTTTTCCATTTAGAAAGACTAGAAGCTTTCTCCTAAGGTCCTACCTAATATAGCCCTAACCCTAAAATCTTCACAAATCCAACCATAGGCAACAAGACATAGGTTTCCTCAAGCAATATTCTGTCATGGAAACCATCATTCAATACTCTCCCAATTAACATTATCAACTAAATGGTAACCACTCAGAAAATTAAGTCATCATATAAATCATAACAACTTTTTCTAAATTATTCCTGCAGTTGTAGCTTTTTATAGAAACTACGGGACTTACCTAGTCCTGTTTTGCCTGCAGACACTCATGAATCATTCTTTTTTTTTTCTTTTTTTTTTTTTTTGATAAATGAGTATGTGGACTTTATTGAGAAAGCAACAAGATGATCCAAAGAATACAAAAACCCCAAAGGGGACAAAACACACCCTTTAACCCATAACCTCATCCAAAAACTCTAAAAAAACCAAACATATCCGGATCAGTTTTCATCTCTAACCCAACTATACAAAACAGCCAGAAGACACACTCATGAATCATTTTTATTTCTTCAAAACCACGTGGGGCCTTTTTGACTATTTTTTAAAGTCGGTAAAGTGCTCCAAGGTCAAACCACAAAGGGGTAAAATGGAGTTTGCCCCTTTATATACTTAATAAATGTCATCCGTTACTACTATTTCTAAAATTTGGATTACTATTATCAAATTTCCATGAAGATAGACATTGTAGTTTCATTCATTAAAGGAGTTTTTGTCTTTCACATTCAAAAGACTGCATGAAGTCTTCTAATAAACTTTAACCGAGTGTCATTATCATATATCAATTGTAATGTCCAACTTCTACTTTTGTCATCTATAAATAGCATACTAGTTGCATTCTCTTTTACTATATAGTGAGAAAACAAAAATGTTCAATTAATTCTTGCATCTTGACAAATTTGTAAAAATTGAAAATTAAAAGTATCATTAAAACAATGGTCAGTATGTGCAAATCCCAACTATAGGACTTTCATGATCACGATACATACCCCACGAGTATAGCAGGCAATGGTAGTACAAACAGGGTTGGCCTAAGACGGAAACCCAGCTGCTGCTCTGACTCTGATGCACAGCTTTCTTGGCTTGATCTTCTTTGGCTTATCTCATCCACCCTAGCTCCATCTGTGGCAGCAATGGACCAACTGTTAGTACATCGAAAATGTACAATATCATTCTATAATGTAAGCAAATGCATACCCTTGAGGCATGAAGAACCAACAACAGAAGATTGGGATGGGCTTAGTGATTCCCCAACAGATAAAGTTACAGTATTTGAAGAATCTCTACATTCACCTCCAGTGAGTTCAGCGGAAAATCCATCACCCATGGTTCCTGCATCTCCTGATTGACTGCGGCCTTTGCACCAATCAGTGACAGACAATGGGCCATCCAAAGGGCCAAAAGCAGATCTCAAGGCTGTTTTAATGTCCGATTGCAGCAGACCAACAACAGATGATACATGAACCTGAAAAATCAAGATACTCTGCATAAGAACTATTGCATCATGAAAGCTTCTCAGTGTGTGATGGGCAGGTGGGAGGGTGTGTATTTAGGGGGAGAAGCATGCTTACGTCAGCTAAAAGTGGATCCACTAGCTCCACACCAGCAATATCCAGTGAGTGACATGAAGCCAAGCTTCCTCCACAACCTGCATGGACCATAGAAGGTCCACAAGCAAATCCGCGCCTCCACTGCTCTTGTAATGCAAGCCAACCGTAAGGGCCATCACCGCAATCAGCATCAAGCGCCACATCAACAAATGAGGTAGCTTGTTGGACAAGTAATGCCAAGCCATCAAGGAATTCCTGAAGTGGTTGCCTCATCCCGTACGAAAGCATACCTTCCTCGTTGGACAAATGGGGTGGTAAGGGCGGGCAAATTTCCATACTTGGTGACATATTAGGCTTTGCACCTTTAGGAACTCCAACAGAGCGCCAAACACCTACAGGAGCATGAAGTGGACCATCTAGCAGTCCTCCATCAATATCACCAGCTATTCTAACTGGTATAGATTCTTTCTTTTTCACCTCATACTTGGCAAAAACATTGTCCGTAGTGGTGCTTGGTTCACCATGCAGTTGATTCTGAACTGCACTTCCAGTTAACCTACTCAAGCCCATAGGCAGAAGGCTGCTAGAAGATAACAGGGTATGTCGAATCCTGCACATTGAAGCTTGGAACATAATGCATTCAACTTCAGTTGCAAGCAAAGTTCTCGTAGACATGAGAAAATTTTCTGCTCCAAATGCTGCTTCATTCATTTTCTTCTGAACGGAATTGACAGCATTTGTAGAATTGAAACCAGGGAATGAAGACGGCGCTGCCACATCATGTTTAGAAACACCATTGTTGCAAGCAAATATCCTTTTTTCATGCTGCTCTTTCCTACTTTCAACAATAGTATAATATTTCTTTGAATGGAGAGTGGCACTTGAATCATGCCTGCTGGGACATGCTTTTGTATTTAAAGTCATGCCAGACTTCTCATCAGATCCATCTAAGCAAGGAGAGGAAGGTGGTGTTGCACAATATACATAACTTTTCGGGCTTGAACTCGCACTGTCAACTTTTCGAGATTTAGGAATGTATGGGCTCCTGAAAATTGGTGTTGAGAACTCACTAGTCGGGGTTTCAACAGCTCCATATTCTGGAGCAAATGTCATCAGTGCTTCAGCTTTCATTAAATGGACAAACTCACCCGTAGAGGATGCTGGAGTACAGTTAACTGCACCTGAAGACATGGGATTCTTTGGGGCTTCTTGACTTTTGCTAAGAGACTCCTCTGTCGCCACTGGAGGAGGATTAAACATATCAAAAGATGGAAAACCTACAGGCAAAAGCATCTGATCTGCAACATCCATAATCCCAGTACCAGGACTGCTACCCACATCTCCAGAATCCGGTACAGAAAACATAAGAGCCTGCGATTCAGCAGTTCCTGGGGGCTTCACCAAGTAATGGATCATAATTAGTTTCTTATGATAAATCATATCATTAGTAAAGGAAAACATCAATAAGAAAACAGGAAGCCAAACATCAAAGTAATGGAAGATATATAGTACAACTTACAAAGATGAAACAGCAGAGCAAAGAATTCAAAAGGAAAAATATTGAGGAACAGGATTCAGTTCATTCATCAAGTGGAAATAAGTTGGCATGGGAAATTCAAATCAGAAAATTCAAAAAATACACATCCTCAAAACAATAATGAAATGGGGGAAACCTATAAAGCCTTAAGAGTTGTATAAACACAGGCCATTAAGTATTGTAACATAAATTACAATATGTGCTACAGAAGATGTATTGTACATCAACCATGTAAGAACCTAGTAGAACATAATATCTGTTTAGAATTAACTATCCCAATTACTAGTAAGTTTCAAAAATTTTGATATCATGATTGATCATTTGTGGAAAATATCACCCAAGAGATAGAGAGAGGCAATTTACAAGCAATATAATTTTGGCTACCTACGATCCACAACCACAATTTTGTACAGATATTGAATAAAATAGAAGTTGCCATCATTGCATCTGTAATGATAGGAATTACCTCCCCAAAAGGCAAAGCATCATTTTCAAAAAAGTCACCAAAATCACCAAACTCAGAGAGAAGTGCCTGGATATCCATGCAGACACCTCGGTCATCATCATCCCAATCCCAATGCGATCCAACATCATTTGCAACTCCAGTAATCGCTGAATTGTTAACTTCAACAGAACCATAATCAGACTGGTATGTATCTTGCATATGAGCATTTGCAACCGTACCAGCTTGACCAAAAGACCCAGCCATCCCTGTTCTAGGACGCTTGGAAACCTGCAGAGAGAATATGATATCTTATATGCCAACTGCCATAAATTATCACAAATAAAGAAGAATTAGAATGGAATAAAATACTCAATCCTGGCATTCAGATCAGAAAAAACATTCTCGTAAAACATCCTCCAAGTCCTTGGTCTTCCCTCAGTTACTCACATCACATATGGTATATGCTTCCTATCATATCATATAGACCTTTCTCACAAATAAAATTTCAGGTGAAAAAATGTTCAAGAAGACATCTCTCTTATGAATCCTACTGCTGGAACCATGTAAAAATACCACTATTCTCAATTCAATTAAACAATTTAACTTTTGCCTTAATAAGAGAGTGAACTACATCCATCACTTTTAAATATATATGGCAAACATATATATATGATTTATGGCATAAATTTGATACCCCTCTGCGGTGATTTTTCCAAAAAAATAAAAATTTAAGGTTGAAATTCCCAAAATTAATGCAAGACAACACATTCAAATTAAAATTAAGTAAATAACAATGCATGCACCCACATTTGCACAACTATATTAGTAAAAAGACACACGTACACATCAAAAAATAAGATGTTGAAATTTTTTTCATGAATGTAAAAAAAAAATACAGTACCGATTTGGGGCCATCTATCTGCAACTGATCACTAGATAAACCTGACTGTCTACATGTTAAAGAATCAGCATCTGCCTCAAGCTCACCAGTTCCTGTGCTCATCTTGTAATCACTATCACTAGATGTGCTACTAATGCTGCTGATGCTACTGCTATTACTATTGTTACTACTATGATAATCATGTTGAGAGCGGATTCCATTGGGTATTATCCAAGATCCATCCACAGAATCTATCTCACCGGCACTGTTGAAATCAAAATTGCAGTTAGAGAGGATGAAATGAAACTTCAGAGACCAATTCCCAACACCAACATAATTAACTATACGATGAACCACACATGAATGACCAACGAACAAACAGTGATACATAAATGCACTAACCAATGCATATAGAACGATGAACCAAATAATGATGGCCCTATCCAATTTTGCAGCCAGAATCTGCAAGATAACCACATCAATGTTAGATGTAACATACAAGTTAAGTTTAGAACCTCAACAAAATAACAGGCACTTTCACCAGTAGACCGACCACAAAAGGATTCTTCAATATATTGAACCTCAAATGGTGTTGGTACCAAAAGGCATCAGACAACTCAACCTTTTAGTCTACCCTCACAGACAGATCGACCAGGGAAGGGAGAGGGGTCCATGAGAAGCCCAAAGTGGATAGCCAAACTGAATCCTGTATCATTGGCTTAAGCTTCATTTGATCAGTCCAATTAGATTGGATCCACCTGTTCTCCCCAATTTACTCACCTGCCCTCATCTAGGCAAAGCTATAAGACACTGCATTGTTTATTGGTATAAAATGCAACAAAAGGCATGCAGTAATATATATATACCTTTTCAGAGAAGACCTAGCAAATGACGTCTGCAATACTGGAACAAGCACTGCCTCTGTTGGGTAGATGAATTTCCTTTCACAAACTGAAAATTGATCTGGCGACCCCTTCTGAACACCACTTATCACAGCAGAAGATTCAGTCATATGATGCTTGGGAAAATTCTTTTTCAAATTTGAGTTCTGTTGCAGTGGCTTGTCATTTCCAGTAGCAGGGCAACCAAGGGTAACTTCAACGTAACAACTTTGCCCTCTGAGCTGGCAACCAGAAACTTGTGAAACATGGCCTGGCAGACCTACGATTCCATTTGAAGTCCTAAACTTGTTGGAACTGTTCAACCATGTGAATAAAGCGAAGAAACAAAGATCAACACAAGCTTCGTACTTAAACAAGATGAGTAATTTATTTGACATGAACAAGAAGAGGTATGTAAGTGCATCAAACAAAATATATTTATGATAAGAGAATAATACAACCTTAAATAGACTTGCTTCACAAGGTCACTTGGACAACATCCAGTAACCCTACCACGCATTCCATGAGGTGAGACAATTACTGCAGAAACAGACAGTAAAAAGTGAAATCACTACAAGATTAAATGGCAGCAAAGTTTCCATACCAAGAATCTTTTAATCACAGAAATGATTAAAATTAGTAGGTACGTAACTAACATGCTGAGAGAGCAACAACAAGATCAACTCCCATTGTCGGAACATAAGAATTAGCATTTAAGAGCTACTGCATCGTGAGCTAAAGCGCTAAAACCCTATGAAACTAACAGACAATGGAAGTTGATGCATCAAGTACCAAAACCACACCAACACTTACTTTCATCCAACAATGTTTCTTAAGTTTGGTCTAACCTATAGTTACGAGGAAACTCTCTTTGAAAGGGAAAATGCATACAGAAGCACATTTCTAATATGGTTATGATACTATTATGAAAATTACGGGTAAACTCCAAAGAAACGAGGGAGAATCTGGAAAACGCTACGGTAACTACTCCAAAGAACCTTACAATTATAATAAATTTCATAATTATTTCCATAAATGATTCTCATTTGTTTCCTTACTGTTTCTCCTTATGTTTCAATTTTAGCATCTGATATGTTCTATTAAAGTATCTATTCAAGTATTGATATAAGTTTAAATTTTCCAGGAAGCTTTTTTAATGCTCCCTTTCCAGTTTGAAAAAGGTTTTTGGTAGAATTCCTATTAGATTTCCCTTTGATTTGTAATTGCTTACCTACTTCCAATCTCCTACATATTTTTAGGCTGTATTTCCCACTTTTGTTTCTCCTATTGTTTCCCATTTCTCATATTTGATCTAACCCACTAACCAGTGAGATTTTTGACAAAGTAATGCCAAGTATGAAATTAAACATCAAATAACAAAGGGAAAAACAGAAGGGAAAAAAAACAAAAACAAACAAACAAACATAACAAAAACAAAAACAAAAAATACGAAACATGGGCTTCTTACACCCAATTCAAGGTAAGTTTTCCATCAAATCATAAGAATCATGTCACCAAACCTTATATTATCATAAGGGTCATCTAGTTATTCAACTTGGACCAAACAACTCATTGAAGTAGTCATTGTTTTGTTACACATCCTGTCCTCAACCGCTCACTCGCTCCCCTCCCCCCTAAAGGTTACCCAAAACAGAACAAAAACAATAAAAATAAAAATTAAAAAAACAAATAAGTACCAAATGCACTCATTTTTACAATATTATTATCCCTCACAGTCACTAAACCATCTCAACATCCTTATGATACAAGTCCTCATTTATAGACTACCAAATTCCTCAACGACATGACATTTTATATCATAAAGTGGTATGGTCCAAGTGATTGCATTATTCAACAATCCCTTCCAATGCTACAGAATTAGCTCAAACAGATTAGTGCATGATATGGTCCAAGTACGGGAACAGCTAGCCTTGTGTGTGCGCTTGTGTGACGATTAGGCATGCTTCAATAGCAACCCCCCACCCCAAAAAAAAAAAAAAAAATCTTCCTTCCTAATTTCTGTATCAAAAACTACCTGTCTAATTAGTATTTATTTTATGCCATGACGCAAAAACTAAATATAAAAAGTAAAAAATAAAAGAGTCAGAAAAATTAGCTGACAGAATCATAAAAAAAATTCTACCGACCAAGAACTATGTGTTCAAACAAAAGTTCACATGACAATTCCAACTAGCGTACACAGAAACCAACCTGGAAGACTGTCACCAGAGTAATTAGAAGAATGATTCAATATTTTCTCCATGTCACCACTTGAAAGTGCCCGGATATGCCTAAACACAAGTAGAACAAATGCAAATTAATTCACCAATTATAGCATAAATGTTTATCATCCTCAAATACAAATAGATGCTATGCCATTATGACCAATAAAAGGTATGAAAATTTCACGAACTTTGCAGATATTATAACGTGGACAAATATTGCCTCTTCAGTGGCAGCAAAAATGAACTCAACCACAGGCTGGCCTCTCCTACAAGATTACCAACTATTAATTAGCTAAAATCAGAAGCCAAAGTGATTAATACAATAGAAACCAAACTTCATCACAAAATCATCCAAAAAAAAAAAATGAAAAGGGCCATAATGACATCAAAAAAGGGCCATAATTCCACCAAATCCAAAAATAAAGTAAGGATACCTGAACACAACCCCAGATTAATACATTGAACAAATAAATGAAGTCGTTGTCCTTGATAATAATTGAAAATAAGCTTATCAACTACATGTAAATTAAGAAAAAGAATAAAATGTTTTCCAAAAACAAGAGACGGCAATGATGTATAAATGTTAAAATTACTAAACTAAGTACAGAATCCTCCATAACTGTGCTCTATGAAATCTATTGGAAGGAGAGAGAAAAACACAAATATGCACATCAACGGGAAAATTTCCCCAAACAACACGTAAAGAAATGCAAATAAATCAATAGGATCCGAACTCTTTCTTTAGAATGATTCATATGGAACCACCATCATTACATTTCCCCAATTAAATTTTCTCTATTGGACACCTCAAACTCAGACTTAAACAGGCATGCCCCTTTCTTTTCATAGCAACCAAGAGAGAAAAAACACCAAAGGAAATTGGTTTTTGGTGCCTTTGTGTTTGATGTTCATAATTTGAGACGAGTGAGACAGAAGGAATTTTCATGGAAAGGAAGTTCCACTTTCAAAATTGAAAAATAGATTCCTATCCCTTTCGTACAGTTAATTCTTGGGCATTAATGATCCATCCTTGAACTAATTTTTGGATTTTGTAGAGATTTTTTAGTAAGTATTATGCATCATATGTCTAGAAGTTTTGTTGTTCTTGTTATATGATGTATATGGGTGGCACCCGCTTGGTTCCTCTTCCCAAATAAATAAAATCCCAAAAGGGAGTTCATGCCATGCAAGCATCAGATATTGTGTTAATTAAAGACACACGATTTGGGTACACTGAAATCTTCAGCAAGGTCGTGGGACTTTGGGGTCTTGTGATTAGATGGCTAGAGACAGAGGTGTCACTCAGCATCTCGCCCCCACGAGTGTCACAAACTTAAGTCAACCTTAATGAGAGGGAGACTGCACCACTAGGGTAGTGTACGAAGACTGGTGGATAAAAACAAATCCAACAAACTTATACGATCTGACACATAAGGTAGCATATTTTGATTGAGGGTGAACAGAAAATAAGCTAGCATACCCCCCCCCCCCCAACCAAAAAAATAAAAAATAAATGGGAGGTATGAGATTTCTACAACCCTAGAGAGCTCATCCCTGAGCTCCGTAGTTTGTGCATTTGCTCACATCATGGTGCTCTCTCTCTCTCTCTCTCACCCAGATATTCCATTTGTCCTTGGCATCCATGACATGTGGTTCCACACTCCAATGACCCTCTGTCACCTAGTCAGCACTACCTACAATAGCAAGTCCAAATAACATGCTCTTTGCTCATTTTTCTTATAACACCGTCATCATGTCTCAATAAGAACCAGTTGATCAGTCCATATCTTTCCAAATCTAACCCACAAGTTAATCCTTTTCCACTCTTGCAATCCCTAAACATTTCGGTACCGTTTGGTTTAGTTTTTAAATTAACATTTGGATCAAAAAATCAAAGACCATGTTTGATTTATCAATTTTCAAAATTGTTTGGGACACGGCCGGGACACGCGTGTCCAAATCTGGACACACCATGGGATCATCTTCTGAGGGATTGGATCATCGATCACTAAGGTCTTTGTCTCTTGAGGGCTTCGATCGTCTTCGTCTCTGTTCTCTCTCTCTCTCTTCGATCGTCTCTGTTCTCTCTCTCTTTCTCTTTGTTTGCATATAATTTACTTTATATAAGATAATTGATCATATATAATAAGAGAGAGAGAGAGAACAGAGACGATCCCAAGCCCAGGTAAAGGAGAAAGGTTGTGTGTTAGGTAGCCGACAGCCAACACGTAAAAAAGCCGCTCGGATCCCTCATGACAATGAATCCTACTTTGAATCATTTAAATGCTAGGTCGTTCCCCTCAAGTGACGCGTTGCGCCTGCCTCCAGGTGTTTCGAAAAGTGAGCAAGAGGCACCGCATTGACGCCTTGGTGCAGTAAAAAATGGGCAAAGGTTCCCGTATTTTTCTGAACGAGCGCGGGTAAAAAAGCTAGTCCAAGACTATAGGTTTAGGGTAGCCACTTGGAATATAAGAACCTTAACTGGTAAGACGATGGAATTGGTAGATGTTATGATTAGGAGGAGAGTTAGTATAGCTTGCGTACAAGAAACTAAGTGGACGGGTGAGAAAGTTAGGGAAATTGAGGATACCGATTTTAAACTGTATTATAGTGATAAGGATAGACGCAGGAATAGGGTAGGAATCATAATTGTCAGGGTTTTTGTGAAGAATGTAGTTGCCGTCATTAGGAAAGGGAATAGGATTATGTTAGTTAAACTAGGTATTGGATGGAATATAGTGAATGTCATTAATGCATACGCCCCTCAAGCAGGATTAGATGATCAGCCTATGAGGGATTTTAGGGAGCAAATGGATGAGATCTTACATAAGACATCCGTAAGAGAGAACCAAGTTATAAGTGGAGATTTTAATGACCATGTAAGCATAGATAAACTAAGCTATGAAAGGGTGCATGATGGATACGATTTTGGTGACAAAAATGAGGCTGAAGAGAGTATCTTAGATTTTGCGTTGACTTCTAACTTGGTGGTGGCCAATACTATGTATAAGAAGAGGGAGAAGCATTTGATAACCGTTAAAAGTGGGTCAGTTAAGAGCCAAATAGATTACTTCTTAGTGAGAAAAGTGGACCGCCTAAAATGCAATGATTGTAAGGTGATTCCTGGAAAGAGCCTAGCCTCTCAACATAGGATTTTGGTACTGAATTTATATTTTAAAGGGCAATACCAAGCTAGGAAGGATGGTGGGCATCGTAGAACGAGATGGTGAGATCTAAAAAGGGATAAATTAAAAATATTTAAGAATAGAATGGATAAGGAAGGTACTTGGGACTTGGAAGATGATGCTAACACTATGTGGAACTCGATGGCCAATTGTATGAGGAGAATCTCAAGGGAAGTGCTTGGAGAGTCGAAAGGAACGAGACCCAGCTCTAAAAAAATTTGGTGGTGGAGGAAAGAGGTTCAAGCGGTAATTAAGGCAAAAAAAGAGTACTTTAAGAAGTGGCAGAAGGATAGAACTAAGAAAAACCTTAAGAGCTATAAATTAGCTAATAAGGAGGTCAAAAAATAGTGAGGGAGGATAAGTTGAAAGCTTATGATGACATATACACTAAATTAGATAGTAAGGAGGGAAAGAAGAGGATATACAAACTTGCTAAGATACAGGAAAAGAAAACAAGAGATTTTAATCAAGTTAAGTGCATCAAGAGTGAGGATTCTAAGATATTGGTGAAGGATGAAGAGATTAAGAAAAGATGGAATAACTATTTTGAGAAACTATTAAATGAGAAACATGGAGGTACGTCAATAGGGAAAAAATAGCCAGTAATACAATAAACCAAGACTATAGATTCTATCGTAGGATTAGGAACTTTGAAGTGGAGATTACACTTAAGAAGATGAAATCAAATAAGGCTTTAGGACCTGATGATATCCTCATTGAAGCTCGGAAGTGTTTGGGTACAACGGGAGTTGCTTGGTTGACTGGGTTGTTTAGCAAAATTTTGTTGACTAGGAACATGCCTGATGAATGGAGGAAAGAGTATTTTAGTGCCAATCTATAAGAATAAAGGAGATGTCCAGAATTGCAACAACTATAGAGAAATCAAGCTAATATGTCATATAATGAAAGTGTGAGAGAGGGTGATGGAACGCCAATTACGAGATATAACAGAGATGTCAGAGAATCAATTTAGGTTTATGCCTGGCAGGTCAACAATGGAAGCGATCTATCTTTTGAGGAGAGTAATAGAAAAGTATAAAGAAAAGAAAAGAGACATTCATATGGTATTTATCAACCTTGAGAAAGCATATGATAGTGTCTCGGGATATAATATGACGGGTGTTAGAGAAGAAAGGGGTGACAAAAAGTTACATTTATGTGATTAGGGACATGTATGAAGGGATGGTGACCACTATTAGATCGCCTGCTGGAGAGACAAATGAATTTTCTATCACTGTAGGGTTACACCAAGGATCTACCTTAAGTCCTTATCTTTTTACTTTAGTTATAGATGAGTTAACAACAAATATTCAGGATGATGTGGCATGGTATATGCTTTTTGCAAACGATATCGTGCTAGTGGATGAGACTAGAGAAAAAGTTAATACAAAGTTGGAAATTTGGAGAAAAGCACTTGAATTTAAAGAATTCCGGATAGGAAGAACTAAGACAGAGTACATAAAGTGTAAATTTAGTAACACTAACAATGAAAAAAGAGGAGAAGTGAAGATTGAGAACCAAGAACTACCTAAGAGTGAACATTTTCATTATTTAGGATCAATTATCACAACAACGTGAGAGATTAATGCAGATGTGGCCCATAGGATTAAGACGGGATGGTGTAAGTAAAGAAGTGCGTCTGGGATACTGCGCAATAAACAAATACCCACTAGACTAATAGGTAAGTTCTATAAAACGGCTATTAGACCAACGATATTGTATGAGATGGAGTGATGGACAACCAATAAACAATATGTAGACAAGATGAGTATAGCTGAGATGAGGATGCTAAGGTGGATGTATGACAAGACTAGACAAAACAAAATTAGGAATGAGTGTATTTGGAAATGGGTAGGAGTAGCACCGATAGAAGATAAGTTGAGAGAGAATCGATTGAGATGGTTTGGTCATATTCAACGGAGACTAACGGAGACAGTAGTGAAGAGATGTGATACAGTGACAGTGAATGGAAATGTTAGAGGACCAAATAGGCCTAGATTAACATTGGCTAGCGTTGTAAATAAAGATATAGATCTACTTAGTTTGACTAACGAAATGGCCTTTGATAAAGCCATGTGGAGAAAAAGGATTCATGTAACCGACCCCATTTGATGGGACTTAAGGCTTGGTTTGGTTTGTTTGGTTTGGTTTGGTTATATAATATATATAATAAAATTTATAAATTATAATTTTTATCACGTAAAATAAAATATCTAGTTGTTATTTCTTAAAATATCATAAATAATAATTTTTGTAAATTATTATTTTTTAACTTTTTAATATATAATAAATAAAATAAATCATCCAATTATTTAAAAGAAATCTAATTAAATCATATATAATAAAAAAATTATAAAATAAAATATCTAATTTTTCTTTTTATTTATTTTAACATATTTTATTATTCCTTATTTGTTATATTTTTTTATTTATAAAATATATAGCAATTAAAAATAAAATATAAATTAACAATAACACATTATTTAAAAAATATAATAAATAAATAAAATAATTAATGTATATTAAAATAAAAATATTTATAAAAAAATTTAAAAATTTGCTCCGTGTCTCCATTTTTTAGAAATTGCCGTGTCCCGTGTCCGTGTCCGTGTCCGTGTCCGTGTCCGTGCTTCATAGCTCAAAACTCTTTTCAAAAACTAAACCAAACATTTCTCATGTACCAGACAACCTCCAAAGCATACTGCCAAAACCTTGTCCTATGACAGCAAATACAAAAATCAATAGCAAGAAATTTCCTGACAATAATCAGAGTTATCACCCTGTAAATAGCAAGCTGCTTTAAATTTTTTCCAGATCATGATATGAAGAAATGCCACAAGTCAGCACCCTATTGAATAACATTGGGCATAGTCTTGACCCCAGAACAAGAGTCAGTTTTTTATGTAGATTAGCACATGTCATGTGTAACATATTAAATGTAGCATGCAGGTAGATGACATTAGAAGTACAAAAACTCAAACAATAATGAAATATTAAAATTCTGAACAATAGAAACCATCATAATTGATACTAAACCCCTTACACTCAAAATAAGACATCTATTAAAATAAACCTGTAAAGTTCTTCACTTTGTGAAAATGGACGGTATTTTGAAAATACATCACCAAATCTCATGTAGGAAAGTCCCAACAGGGCTCTGCCAATTCCAATAAATTTTTTGTCAATATGTGGCCATTGAAATAACTAAATAATGAATAACAACTCAGAAATGCACAAATATACCTTTCTATACGATTCCTTATAGCCTGAGATAGAGCAGCTGCAACCTCTTCCGAGTCTCCAGGAGCCAACCAGAGCCCAGATGCAAGAACTTCCACCACAATTTTAAAAATAAATAATGCTACAATTACTAACTCAGATATCTTTTTGAAAACTACACAAGGTACTTGATGCAAAGAAGAAGCTCAAGGAATGTTAAATTCAAAGAAGCAATGATATTAGGACATTGGCATGATTTCATAGAGAAACTGATAGGAATTTTATATAATTATGTTTCTTGTATTATTAGAGTATTATTTTTATGTTTTGTAGGATTTTTAGGTCAAGGGTATTTTGATAATTTTCATTATTGTTGTCATGGGCTGTAGGGAGTGCTCATGGGTCATCTTGTGGGTCAAGTTATTTGATTAGGTTTTATTTATGTTTCTTATTTAGTCTTAAATTAGTTTTAGAAGTCAAAATATTATAATAGTTTCTTTTTTTGGTTCTAATTGATTTAGGAAGTCTCCTAATTCTATATAAAGCCATGTAATGCTTATAATTCAATAGAGTTTATATTTTAGAGAATTTTTCAAAGCTTTTGAAGCTTGGATTGTGTGATGCAACCCTAACCCCTAGGTGTGATGCCTAAGGGATTCTATGAGTGATTCCTAGGCCTATTTTTTCTTCTCCTCCTTTCTTTCTTAAATTTCAGCACTTTCACCGCCCCAGAACAGCCCTTACAGCGCTGTCCCTATTCGTCCTACATCAGTACTTGATACAACTGAATGGAAAAAATGCAGTCCTCCCCAAAAAAAAATATAAAGCTTTGTAAAATTAATTTGAGTTGAGTAGAGGAGTGTAATTCTATAATTAAATAACATGAAGAAGTTTTGAAACAATTCAGAAATAAAAGAAACTTTTATAAAAATAAAAAAAATAAAAACAGAAAATCCAAAAATAATCTATAATTTTATTTGAAGTTATGAGGACAAATATACCTCTTAATCTAGATACAGCAGCCTGAGCAGATTCTACAACTGATGAATTACGCCAGGGAGAAAAAGCCAGAGCTTAAGTTTCTCATCTGTGCATTTCATACAAGCAATCAGTAGTCAGAGATCTAGAGCCTTGAGATGGTAGCATGTCTTAAACCACCACTTATAATGTTTACCGGGGTTGTGGAGGCCCTGAGATGGATCCCAGGGTCCAACAAAAGAATTGGTCCATGTGCTGAGAAATCCCTCCTTCTGCAGCTGGATATGGGATGAAAGCACCGCTAGAGTAGCAGCATCTCTCTGCTCCAGTTTCGCACTGCCCAAATAGCAAGAAAATTCTAGTTTAACAGTGAACTAAAAATGTATCAAAGCATATATTTCTAATTCCACGTTAAGAAAAATATTCAATAAGACTTGAAAATGTCATATTGTCCGAAAATCAAACCTTTTATCAGGCAAAGGGTTGAGATCAGACTCATGAGGGAGAAACTGAAACCACGATACCTGATGAAAACCTCCCTGTAGAATTGGTCAATATGAAAAGCAAAAATAATGAATAGAAGTTGGCGAAAGCAATAACCAAGCGCCCACATCAGTGGGTCACAGCATGCATAATAAAAATAAAGTCAGACCACATTAACAGAATGAAACATGCAGCAAGAAATACCCCAAACTTGCCTTAATCTCATACCCCACATATTGAAACTCTGACCTAACTTGCAATTCAGGTTCTTCAGGCCCCTCAAAAGGCCTGACTAAAAATCATCACAAAAAGAGCGAAAAAATAAGATAACTTTAGTGTTCTTGGTGCATAGCAGCCAACAAGAAATGGGGCAAATTTGGAATTTAACATGACGCAAACCTTGGACATTTTATAGCTATATTTAGGGTTAAATTTGAGTCTTGTTTTGTGTTCTATAGGTTAATTGATTACGGGTATAATTTTACTTTAGAGTTTAGTAGGCCTGTGTGAGTCAAGGCCAATATTTGCTGGACATGCCATGGGTTTTATTTTGGGCAAATTTATATTACCAGGTTATTTTATGTGGTTTAAATTAGGTCCATTTATTAGTGTGTCCACCTAATTGACAAACAAGGCTTAGTTTGGTTATTTTTAACTGATCAAAAAAATAGTCTAAAACATTCTAAATAGTTCTTAGTTTTCTAATTCAGAATATTAGTTCTAAAAATATGCAAGTGAACAAAATATAACAATTAACAGTTATCTGTCATGTTGCAGTAGTTGATCATTATGAGCCAAGTTCATTTGGGTTACACCCCCATGGCACAATACAATGAGTTTCTATACCTATCAGAAAGAAAATAAATATATAACTCACTAAAATCTATAGGATCGAATGTTATTTTTTAAAGAAAGGAAAAAGAAACATATAATAAACTTAGGCAAGGCAAGAATCATACAATTTTGAAGACATTTGTCCACATTACTTAAACACGCTGAAGCCCTCGTTGTGATGAATACTTGTCAACCCTCCAAATGTCGTAGCCTGGAACTTACATTGAAATCCTTGAGCATATCTCCATACCAGAAAATTGGATGTGCAATGTTAACTAGGCAGACCAACTGGAAACCAACTGGAAAAAGAAATCAAAGTCAATCATTATGCATTCCATTAAACATACTAGTATGTCAATGAAGAAGAAAGAATTTGCAAAAATTGTATTCATTTTTCTTTTTCCTTTTTCTTTTTTATCGGCAACAAAAGAAGCTTTATTGACGAGGAAGCAAAACAAACTACAAAGAACTGACAAGCTGTCCACTCCAAGAACCAAGGACCATTACATCAAAACAAATAACCACAAAAACCCTATACATCACAAACAAGTTTCCAACTCTAGAAATGAAAAAGAATGGGACCCCTTTAAAAATGAGGCAAAGAAGACACCCAAATCGACACCCAGTAACACACTTTGTCCCACAACACCTCAGCCTCCTTGAATTTGTCGTCAACAATTCTTGCATTCCTTTCCAACCAAATGCCCCAAAAGATGGCAAAAACGACACACCTCCATAACACTTTTGCTCTTCTTAAGAATGAAAACCTTGGAACTCAATTAAGAGCAAATTAGCACGCTCCCCTGGGTATCCATTTTTCTTCCTTTTAATCAAACACGACAATTGGAATGATTTTTCCTTTTTTATCCTATCTGCATAAATTCTTTTAAAATATTTACTTCAAAAAACAAATCAAAACTATCAATTTAAAAAAAAAAATGTCATGTTTTAGAAAACTGGTGAGATTAAGACTATGGATAATCTATTCTAAAAGATTCTTCAGTCGATTTTGTCATCACATCATCAACATTCTCATCAAGCTATTTCTTTTGACAAATCACATGGTTTTCATGAAATATAAGTTCTATTTTTAGTTTATCTACAATCATTTAGATAAAATTACAGCAAATGTAAATTCATTTTCTCAGAAAAATAAATGAGCTCTTTTAATTTAGCAACATCAATACACTTGTCTTTTGATAGCAAAACTTTTACTAATTAAATTCATAGCGAAAAATATGTCATACCAAATAGCCATGTCGAATAAGATTTAACTCACAATTTTCAATCTCATATATTGTTTAACAATTAGCTTTACTGCTTTGTTTTATGACCTTTAACCAGTTTTTGCTAACTAAAGCATCCCTTATTTTTACAGTTTGGATTATTATTGCACTCTAGTTGCTACTTTTTTCTAATGGTTGATAAAATGTCAAAGCATTACAGTATATAAGGCTTAGAAAAAATGGGGCTCTTATAATTGGGGGCCTTACGCAATGGCTTTCTGCTTAAGTCAGCCCTAGTTCTTTGCTAACAAATTCATGGTTAAACTTTTGCATTCCTATATTATGATGTTATTAATTTTCAAAATTCATACAATTCAAGCCAAATATATTACAATCTTAACCCATACATACTTATAGCAATATTGATTAAAGAACTCATGAAACACATTACACATACAACTATAGATTCAAGAACTCAACACACATTAGCCAAAATTTCTACTTTCTCCCACTATATTCCTAAGCTAGAAATCATGGCTGAACAAGAAATTATAATGGTTAATTCTTCAATAACAACAAATTTTACAAAAAAAAACTAAGGTAATCTAAGACAAGAATTACATCATCAATATAGTATCTAAACAGATATATTTAGATATAAACACATACATCCAATACAAAAATTTAAGGATCATTTTTCGATTTGACTTAAAATTCATCAACTATCCATCATTGATCTCTCACAATTATATATATATATAATGGATGGAACCCCTCCAAAGCCCGCAATTTGGACCCAACCCTACAGAGTAAACCCTAGATACGTGCAACCACTTGCAAACCATAAGTATCAGATAAAAGGAGGTGTAAACTTTTGTATTTTATTAGAGAAATACTAATAATCAGATTTTAAGAAGCATTTTGAGGAGCATTTTCCAATACGATTGTTGCCACTTTAATTCTTAGTTATAAGAAGCCAAGAGCTTCATCAACGCAAGTGATTTATAGCAGTTTGTAGACGTTTGTTCTCAACAATCTTCTCAATATCTTAAGATTGATTTGTTAAATTATAGCAGCAATTGACAGCAACTCTAGGGCATCCGATTGGAAGGCAAAATACATGATTTTTTGTTCGAGAGTATTCCAACCAACGAATTTGGAACTAACTAGTGCCTAGAATCTAGAAAGCTACAGCCATTTTTATCATCTCCAAAGGTTGGTTTTTCAGAGCCTTGAATTGATGATGTAGTCCAGATTTGCTATGCGCACGTCTGACCTCGTCAAGTTCAGGTATAAGTAATCCCAGATTTATTGTCGCAGACCCAAATCTTTCACCAAAGATGTATAAACTTGTTTGGATCCAACTCTACGAGCTTCAAAATAACGTTGTTCGGGAGGAGCTGAAGTTTCAATGTTATGGGTAGAAGATTCCTTAGTTGTACAACCTTAAATATTTTGAGAACCTCCTTTCTTAAAGAATGGATCAAGTATTTAATTTACCATGAATAACTTAACTACAATATATTCTCATTGAATAACCTAAAGGCAATTAAAAATATTAATATAAATGTCTCCAATCCTATTTCACATCATCATAAATAATTATTATGAGGCTATATACCATCAATTTAATAGAAAATCTCTAAAAAAATAATCCTATTAAAGTGGATCTACAGATAAGGCAACTCAGATCAGTTGTCTATGACTTCGTAACGCCTTTCTGTTTATAATTAATCACACCCCCTAGCCCAAAAATAAATAAAAAAACGTGTTTACAACCAACACCTTTATTTGTAAATTGACTAAAACAAGTATATTAATTCAAAATTCAAACCAATCCCCAAAATATTTACCCAAATCAACCAATTGACCAGAACAACTCTTTGCTTTCCTAAACACCTATTTTGACCCCAAATAAATTGACTAAATTTTCCCATAAACAGTTTATACTCACAGGATATCATGAATACACCATTGGAAAACTTTAAGATGGGTTTTTCCCTAACCAATCACCTTATTAGCAGCCAAACCAAACAGAAAATGTGATGTAACAGTTATATATGAAAAATCAGTTACATCCTATGAACATGCAACTTAAAAATTATTTCATATAAGTATACAAAACTAAAATGTAACAGAAAATGGAAGATGCAAGTGCATTATATGAGCCAAGTCAGTATATATTTAAATAAAATATACAAAAAAATCAACAATCATGTCCAAGTATCTTGCCCAACACAGCATCAGTGAGACCAGTAACATTGAGCAACAATTGAAGTGGAAAAAGAGAGAGAAAATGATAGAGGAAGAAATACCAGACAGCGATCGACGACCTCCGACAAAGCTTCGACCGAGTTCCGGCGAAGGGTTTTTCTTCTTCTCTCGGTTAGGGTTTGCTCTTCGACTTTTTCGCTTGTACAAATTGTTGTTTCGTCTTTCTGCTGCAGAGAAGTCTGTGTTATTTTATAATTACACTTTGACACCGCTAAAGGTTTTTGATTTTTCCTTTTTGACCCTAATCTCCACCTGTTTTACGAATCTTCCATAATTGGGTTTTTTTTTTCTTTTTTTATTTTATGTTGAGACAAAAATAATTAAAATTTTAAAAGCAGCAATTACTTTTATATCCTTTTAATTCTAAATTCAAAATAATTTACAAAATTTATAAGTTAACTAAAAATTTAAAAATAATATAATCAACATGAAATTAAATTAAATTTTTATATAGAATCAATTACACTAACTTTTCTAGGTTTTGAAAAAATATAGTATGTCCCACAAATTTGATATAATTATATTAAATTTTTTAAAATTTTAATTTACATAATATTTTAACCCTTTTTTATTAATAATTTAGACTTATATGGATAAAAAATAAGTTCTTATCCCTTTAACCTAACTACAAATGATTCTTTTATGTTTTTCTATTATCAATTATATTTTATTTTTCTATGTTGATTTCTTTTATAGTGAAATAAGTTATATTTTTATACAAAATGAAATCATTAATAATCTAAAAATAATATGTATATATATATATAATACAATATACTTATGATTTGAAAAATCCTCTAGTTTAATTTAAATATATTGACATCAAAGTGTTAAAACAGATTTGAAAATTTACATAAATAACTCTAAAGTTTAATCCTTACAACAAATTAAACTTTACATTTCTAATTTTATCAAATAAAATAAAGAGGGTCATTTACAACTCTACACCAAGCATAAGCAAAACAAGGAGAAGACTACAAGCCCAAAGGCGACACTTGGGCCTAGTAACTCTATGAGATCAGAACGTCAAACCCAAGCATGAGCTTGGGGCGAGCTAGTGTTTAATGGCCCAAACCGTGTAGGCCAAGCGTTTACTTGAACCAGAGAAGAACCACCAAGGGACCAAACATAGAGACCAAGTGTGATCTTAAGCCCAATGGACCGAGTGATCCGAACCACGTAGCCCAAGTACAAACCTGGGCCGAGCATAGCTAAGGAGGATGACCAACTTGAATTAGGGCGCTGAACTAACTGTAAGAGCGTCCGATATGAACCAATCGTGCAAATTAACTCGCATCTAATACACGGAATGAGCACTTGATCTGCCGCGAATAGTGGAATTGCTTAACAGATTCTTTGCTCTTTCATTGAGGAGCAACCTAACATTTCGGCTAAGTGCCGGGCGGCAAAGAGAGAAACTTGGTGAGCAAGTCAAACGGTCCTTATAAAAGGTAACCTCACTTTCCTTGAGAGGGGATTGACCTCTTCACACTCTAAACTTACTCGTATATTCTACCTTCACCATACCAAATTCCAGGACTGACTTGACAGTCAGAGGGGTTTCCAACTAATCCCCGATCGGGTAGCCTAACCTTTCATTCCTTGGGTAGGCCTTCACCCATTGGTACATTGGGTTTGTCCACGAAGTTTCATATCACTCTATTGCGGAAATCGATCCACACATAAAATTATGAACTTTTGAATTGTGCACAATTCTAACCATCTATGGTTATCCCGTTAACTAAAGTACTGGAGAAGATATAGTCTTTTTACATATTATTAGGGATAGTATTGTCATTGCACATACACATTTTGCCACCGTGATTCCACTACCAATATATAGTGTTGTCTCTATCTCATTTCCTTCCCAACATTACCACAGTCTCTCCCATTTTTAACGCCAACCTTACTTTATCCCTATTTCTTTCTTAACATACTCCCAATCACTCACATTCTCAAGCCCTTTCTGTTTATAACACCAACTTTATCTCCATCACCTTCATAATGCCAGTCATAAAATTACATTATCGTTCCAACACCATGCCATCACTTCCCGTTCCAGCACCACTATCATCATCTTTTATTTTCAATACTACCTCCATCGTTTTTTCATTCTTATTCCCACTTATTACAATCATACTGAATCAACCACAACAAAAAACAAAAAAAAAATCAAAAAAATCAACATAATCAAAGATAAAGAGTATAGATTTAGTTTCACTAGTCATATGATTGATCCAATCTCATTAACATCACTAGTCGTTTGTTGATCATACTGGCGATGAAATCAACCTAGTGCTTCACTGTCATGGTCGATTCTTGTTATCAATCTCAATATAATGTCTCATTGTCATCGTTGATCCATGGGATCCATCATTAATCATGATATCATAGTTGGTTCCCAATGTCGATATTGATCTAGTGTCTCGTTGTTGTTATCAATTAATGAAATCCATTGTCAATCATGCCATTGTGGTCAATAGAAAGGAAATGAAGAGTAAAGGAGAATATGGTCGTGGAAAGAGGAAGAGGTGACATCACATTAGAATAGAGAGCAGAAGAACAATAAGCTATGTAAAAGAGGTGGTAAAGGAAAATAAAGTGATCAAAAGGAAATAAGAAGCTAGGCTATAGAAGAAAATGGGGGTATGGGTGCGATGCCGTGTAATCCACTCCATAATTTTTGATAAATGATAACGGTGATATAGTTTGGTCAATTTCATTTAGGATTAACATTTAATTGAAAGAGCAAATGATAGTGTGCCATGTCATGGGAAAAAAAAATTTGTTAGATAAGTTAACGGAACAAGGACAAATGGTTAAAATTGTACACGATTACAAATTTTAGGATTTTATTTGACAAAATTAAAAATGCAGGATTTAATTTGCTATAAGAGTTAAAACTCGAGACTATTTATGTAATTCCTCCTAAAATTTTGTATTAACAAAAGTACCATTTTATGCATGTGGAGAAGTCCACTTTCCTCTCTTTCCTTTCAAGCATTGTTTTCATTCTAGCGTTGGGGGAAAAGCAGTTTATCCAGTTTATAATACATATGTTCCCTCAAATACCAACACAATATACACAAAAGATTGATGTTCTCAAATTTACATCTTTGATATATTGCTTCGAAACACAAGTAACACCTTCAGTTTTTTTCTGATATAGATAAATACTACAAGAAAATACAAGAAAAAGAAAAAAGAAACATGCAAGGAAAGTATGACAAACAAAAAGTGAAAACCCTCCTCACAATCCAAGCCAAGTTCATCCTTCTTGTTGGTTTGCCCACTCATACAAGTTTTAGGAGTCCACCGAAGCAGACAATCTTGGCGACGAAGTCTCACCCAATGAGACAGATGCCAAGGATGATGCCCAAACCCGAGCACTTCTAGCTCCATCATGGAATTTTCTGGTTTTACACAGCTTCAGTTTGCACCAAACTCTCTTTACATCAATCAAGTAGAGAACACGCCCCAAAATCTGGCTCGACTCTCCAAAGATTCTCACGTTTAGATGTGGTACGAAAGTGGACCACAAAGCAATTACACGATGTATTATCTCTGGGAAGAAATATAGGAGTACCCTGAAAAAGAGAAACATTACTGAGAAAACTAGGTAAGGTTCCCTCATCAATATCTCCTTTAAAGAGTTCCCTTTCCAAGAGTGAAGCAGTTTATGACCACTGTCTGAGTAGCTCCCTTGTTCTTCAATCAAATCCACTACAGGGTCAAGTCCTGAAACAGAAAAAGGGAATGAAGCAAAGCCATAATTTAATTTACCTGAAAATAAAATGCAGAGCAAAACTGGAGAGCCAGTGTATATGTAATCATTCAATCGTACTCCATTTGATCTAAATCCCATTTAGGCTGTGTTTGAATCTAGAATTTGGGTAGAGATATGTGGAGAGAAAATGAAAGATGAGGAAAATGTGAATGAAATTTAACTTAGCTTATCTTTTCTTTTCCCTCCACAAATCCCTACCCAAATCCTATTTCAAACATAGCCTTCGTGAAGTCGTTAGGGAAAAGGAAACTGGCACAAGAAAAACGTGAAGGACACTACATTGGTTCATTTATATCCTAGGAGTACCTTTGAATGTTAAATTGTTTTGAAGGCGAAGAGACATTTTTATTGATATATAAAAATAAAACAACAAGACACCCCAATGGTTTTGTGGTCACAATTAAGTAATTTACTTGGAAGCACCACCTGTAGTTCTCTTATAGAAGTGCACAAAGGAACAGAGATCTTTTGGACCATGATGCCGCACCCTGGTTGTCTGCTTCACCATCAATATTGAGGGCAAGCTACGAATTCCATATCTCGAAAAAATACTGCAAAATTGCAGATGTGACACACAAATTAGGTAAGCAGAATTTATGAGAATGCCAAAATTATTAATGTTAACAGCAGGGTATGGAAAAGCAATGCTCTCATTCCCTCATGTATTTTTTTTTTTATTTATTGTTTTTTGTTGATAAATAAAAGCCACTTTATTAGAACAGTATCAAGATTGGTTACTGCCTTGAATAGTCAGTTTTTATTGATCCTCCAGTGCATACCATATGTTAAATTACTGGTTTCTTAACTAATTCCAAAAACCCAAATCTACTTTGTGTTTAGGAATGAAAATTTCGTGACGAAAAAAAAAAATCCAAATCAAAATTTGATGGTTATCACACCACATAAGCAAATAATGATAAAATGGAATACAATAATAGAAAACCCACCTTGGCATGGCTGAAGATTGTTCAATGATTACATGTTTGATTTGAGGAAACATTGAGCTGAGGGCAGCAAACTTGGTTTGAACAACACTTGAAAAAGGGCATCCAGAGGCGTAGAACAAGACAGCAGTATATACATGTGTATGACCAGAGCTAAAAGCTCTGTCAAGAGATTCCCCATCCATCTTCAAAGATAGCAAAATTAATTGTCAAAGTAAATAAATAACAAAATGAAATTACACCCAAAAAACAAACAAAAAAAAAATAGTCCAACAATCTGCATGTTGTCAAGTAGTTCAAGCAATTCATGTGGAAATCTCAAATCCATAATAGATCATATGTCAAACATATTAGAGAACTTATGATTTGTGTTTATCTTGATTTTTCTATTTTTTGATTTTTCACAAATCCCTACAGCTAAGGGATTTGGTTGGTATCTTCTACCCTCTCTCTCTACCCAATCTTGGCCGAACCACTTTAAACTCTCTGTGTTCTTGTTGTTCTATTTTAGTTTATCTAATATTTAACCCCCAAAAAATAAATAAATAAATAAATGTTAATGCAGAGACAGGAAGGAACAATCCTTGTATCATCTTTAAAAGTATGTCAAGCTCAATTTACAGGTATAAAAGCTCATCAAATTTATGGAATCAAAACCAAATAATACACATAAACAGACACAAAATTAAAAACGAAAAAAAGAAAACGAATGGAAATTGAAAGCTGATACCTCAAGAGGCGAATAAGAAGAGATCGTAACGGGGCATTGAAACTGTAGATCGTGGATAAACTTGCTGGATTGAGGACTACACCTTGATGTACATACAGACGCTGATGAAGACGAAGAAGCTACATATCGAATCGAAGACGCCGCTATGAACATACACATCAATACAACATATTTCTTCGATGCTGCCATTAAATTATCCTATCAATTATGCACCCCTTCTCTCTCTCTCTCTCTCTCTCTCTAAAATTCTAAGCCTTGTGGTGCGCAAATTCGGTATCTCTCTTTTCTACCAACGCAGCTTTTGCAAATTCTCTTGGCCACTTCTTCGTCTTCTTCGTGTACTGGTCCTAGGTTGTTTGACTAACACAATAATTTCCGCCCCGTTTGATTTAAGTTTTAAAATTATAATTTGTGTTTAGAGTTATGATTTAACTGTTTAATTGTAAGTTGAATTTTGAAATGAAAAAAATTATTCGATAATAAGTTTTAAAAAGTGTTTTGAAAAGTAATTTTGAATTTTGAAATTTTAAAAGAATTTTAAGTTTTGAAAATATTTTTAAGTTATATTTTGAATTTTAAGTTTTTAAATTTTGAATTTTATTTTGAATTTTTTAGATTTATTTTTTTAAAATATTAAAAATGTTTAAGATTAGTTTCTAATATGTTTATTTTTATTTTCAATATTGATGATGATCAGTAATGGGTGGTTTTTTTTTTAATTAAATTAGTTTCTATTTTTTCAAAAGTTAAATGTTACGATAATTTTGATATCATTATTAAACTAATCTATCAAATTAAAAAAAAAAAACAAAACTAAAAATATTTTATATATTAAATATATCGATTACACATTAAAATCTTAATAATTATCCATTACATGATCATCATCTAAACACATAATAAAAATTAATTTGATAAAATTAATAAATAAATAAATGCCTAAAAGATTGATCAATTTTACATAATTTTATCTTTGGTGTGTATAAATAATTTTAAAAAATTTAAAAATATTTTTTTGACATTTATTTTTGTCAAATTAGTTTATATTTTATTAAATTAACGATTTTGCCCTTGAAATTAAGCAATGGTATCTTCAATTGTCTTTATTTGGAACAATATTCAAAATGCAGGGTCAAATGTGTCACAATTGAAAAGTCAGGGACCAGAATGACCGAGTGTGTAATTTGCCCTTAAATTTTTAAAAGATTTTTAAGTTGTATTTTGAGTTTGAATTTTTTAATTTTAATATTTTGAATTTTTTTGATTTATTTTTTTTAAATATTAAAAAAAATGTTTAAGAAAATTTTATTTTTTTATTTTAAATATATAGTTTTATTTATATATGTTCATTTTTTTTATTTTGTAAATATTTTTATTTTTTTATTTTAATATTTTTAACTAAAAATACAATCTACACTTAAATCGTAACTAAACACATAACTCAAAACTCAATTCAAAAATTATTTTCAAAACTTATAACTAAACACATAACTCGAATCTCTACACTACTTTCAAAACCTTACACTTAAATCGTAACTAAACACATAATCAAACCAAACCAAATCAAGTCTTAAGTTCTATTAAATGAGGTTGATAACATGAATCTTTTTTTTTTTCACTCGACTCTAAATCGTAACTGAAAAATCTAGAAATTTCTTAGATATTGATTTGTGATTATCTATCAATTTTAAGCAGTAAATAGTAATCCCAAACAAACAATCAAAGACAAATTAACACAATGATTTAATGTGGAAAAATCACAATTTGAGCGCCTCCAATTGTGATAAAAAATCACGGGCAAAAGCCGCAAAACAATCCACTAAGAAGACATCAGGAAATTACACAAGTGTACTCTCAATTACGTAACGAATCCACGCCCGAATCAAACCGACCCCTATGTGCCTTTTCCAGCCCCGTCTTAACCTCGGAATTGCCTTGCCCAACATTGAATCCACAATGTTGATATCGAATCACGACGATGAACCACTCCGGAATCCACCAAAGCTTCAGGCCCAAATTCCACGAAATCCACCGAATAACAACTCTCTCTTTTGTATTGAATAAATAAAACAATCATTTGATGTATATTTTTCAAACTAGATTTAAACTCAAACAAATATCAAAGAAACTAGTAAAGAGACTTCAGATATAAACCCTAATATCCAATAAGAAGATCTGGAAGTCGTACCCTAAAATTGGACTGGAACACATATTTATAGAAAACAAATCCACGATCTTCGCTCGATCGCAAGAATGGCCGCTCGAGCGGAGGAAAGTTCGTTTGAGCGTAAAATCCTAACTTCCAGTACTTTTATAGACATGTCAAACTTCTTGAACAAAACATTATTCGCTCGAGCGCACAAACGGTCACTCGAGCGGACAAGCAACTTCGAATATATTTTTGCATTTTGCTTCGGGGGCGCTGCCCCTCGACCCTCGCGAGCTGATTGGGCAGCTCGATTGTCACGCCCCAAAATTTGGACAATTAAATATTAAATTAGGACTAAACTCCAATCAATATTCCATCATCCAAATCCTATGGGTGAAACAAAATCTAAACATTCCCGTCTCCACAATGTTTAAATAAATTTCCATCATCAAAACATCACAAAAGATTTTTTTTTAAAAAAAAAAAGGCCAACCAAACTATCTATCATAAATTCATAACTATCCAATACCTCCCATTAAGGTAGCAACAACTAGTCAAAACAACTTAAATAATATGAAGTAACAAACCATGCAAAATTATCAAAATACCAAGGTCATAAAAAAATAAAAATAAATACATATACTAATATCAATTTTAAGCTTAAGAAAACAAAAGAAATCCAAACGACATGTCCTACGATCATAGTTATTTATTGTCACCACCATAGCCTCAACTAATCCTACAAAAGAAGCTTGACTGCACTCAAACAGAACGCACCCGAGTTGCCAAGAGACAAAACATGTTAGTATACAGGTATACGGCATGAGTACAAGATTTAACACTCACGTGTCCACCAGACACTAACAAAAATACATTAAATTCTTTTTACGTGACAAGACAAGTAGTTCCAACCGCACCGAGACAAATGGGTAGTGTCCCGAGATACGGTGACATTTAGTTTCTTATCCGTACACAACGAAATATAAATTGAGTATAAAATAAATAAAATAAAATTAAAAATATTGTGGGTCAGCCCTGCATAAAAAAAGTTAGTAAGACCCACCATCCTGAAAAAAATAAAGTTAGTATAATTTAATCATAATTAACTTGCTGAAGAAGTATAAAAATGTACTGTTTAATGCTTAAATAATTTGAATTGACCAAAACTCAAAGAACAAAAGTTGTACATAATCAAATTATTAAAAGATAGCCTGAACGAATTTAATAGAAACTGAACAGGTTGAGAGAAAAACTTGATAGAAGAATCTAGAAGGAGTTCAACTGAAAAATCTGAAGCTGAAAACAAAAAGAAACTACCCTAAGATGATTTTTTTCGGAAAAGTTCAAAACATGCAAAGTGTTTAGAATAATACTTTACTTCAGTTTCCATGGAACCAATAAAAATGAGCTCATTCCGTGGGTTAAAACAGCTTCAAAAATTTGCATTGCTAAAATGAATCAAAACTACAATAACCAAGATTATCTGATTTTAAGTTCTAATCGATCTTTTTAATAAAAAGTTAACACACAAAAGTTGTATAGAATCAAGTATACATGCTTATGCTCAAATTTCATAATTTATCGAGGTCGTTTACTATTTTTTAAGCTGTACAAATCAATAAAATTCACACTATAACAATAAATTTGTTGGTGAAAATACCAGAAAAAATTATATTTTATTGATAAATAATGCAAAAAAAAAAGAGATACAAATAGATCAAGCTGAGGCACGGATATCTCGTTTTTTTTAAGGAGATCAAGCCCACTGCTGTAGAAATAACCCAAATACCGATGCAGCAGTCACAAAATTATGACTTGTCCCCTTCAGGATACAACAGCCCGACCACTTGTCGTATGGTTCAGGCTAACTCTACACAAGATGGTGAACCCAAAGTTCCACCAAGAAAAACACCATTCTTTGCTAGTAATCTCTCTTGTATAGAAAATAGTTAATGTGTTTGTTGTAGAAAATAGTAGTAGAGATGAACTATTTATAGGCCACTAGGACTTTACAAAATACATCAAAAAACAATAATGACCATGAACCTAGAGAAAATGGAGAGTGGACCAAAAATTAACTCACTAACAAGTTCATGAATTATAATTAAACTCCATTCATGAACAAGACAAAAAGTCAACAAACAATGAATCTCCATTCATGAATAAGACGAGATTTATGAATAAGACAAAAAGAAGATTCATGAACAAAATATATAAATAAATAAATAAAAGATATTAAAATGGTCCAACAAAACTCATAATTAAATTCTTTGTACTTTAACTCCACCACTTCGACCATTCACTTTCGGCCTACACATATATCCCACGTGCCTCCCGTATACCTAACACCGCTCCAAAGCCAAACTTCCACGGGGATATCGTCCCGAGTTTGACCCACACTCCTCGGATGGTTAGCATATATGTACGTGCGTAAATCAAAGCACTCGTCTACTCACGAGAACGAGGCAACAATATACATATACAAAACATCTCACTCATGAGAACAAACATAACAATGCCAAGCCTAAGGTATTCAAATAAATCTCATAATTCTCACTTTTTTCTATACATTTTTTCTCACCAACACTTAAATAAAATAACAATCCATGGAGTCATGGTGGAGTATAAGGAATTTATCTATAGGTTCCTAATTAATTTTAATTTTATATATTTATGAGTGTGATTACAACTATAAAATAAATTCATATAAAAACCTTAAACATAGCATACCCAACTAATCAAAATAATTAAAATCAATCAATCATCTAAAAACCCTAAATCTTGCATACATAACTAATCAAAATAATTAAAATCGATCAATTATCTACATACAAATACGAAATCAATTCAATATCAAATAAATAAATATAATGAATTAAACATAAATCAAGAGAAGTGAGTTTTACACTCACAATATTATTTTAAAAATTAAAAAATTATTTAAAAAATTAATGAAGCCACCAAAACAAAACCTTAATCCTAACTTTCCTCTCCTTTCCTGTTTCTCACGCACACAGCCGTAGACCCTCTGTTTTTCTTTCTTTGATTACTCTATCTCTCTCTCTCTCTCTCTCGCACACTCGGCTTGCCGCCGCCCACAACACTTCTCTTTTCTTTCTTTGATTACTCTCTCTCTCTCTCTCTCTCTCTCTCTCTCTCTCTCTTGTTTTCTTTCTTTTCAACTTCTAAACCTAATTGACTTCTTATATTATGCTATATTATAAATCTAAGTCTAGATATATAATAACTTAATTTCCTATTATATTATATTATACAAATAAATCACAAATATAACATGTATAAATATAAACATCTTATATAAAATCTATATCAATAATTTTCTTTTTATATATATATATAAATATAAATATGAATATTCAGATTAATTATAATTAATTAACACATTACATTAACTCTATACCATATTAAATTCTTATATAACTACGCAATTAATAAAGCCAAAAATAAAATCAAGTAATAATAAATAAATAAAAGGCTTACGAAAAAATCCGGGTCGCTACATCGATCTCCGACATAATCAGCGAAGTAGCAAACATGATAAAATTAAGATCACAAACTCCTCTGCATAGACATAATTTGGGTTGGACTCGCATCTAAAACTCATAGTCTCACTGAAATAAAAAAGATCGAATAAAATTACAACTGAAAAGAATTTTGTCAAACGGGGTTGCCAAAAATAAAAATCTAACAGTGACTAAACACATCATTCAAAACTCAATTCAAAAATTATTTTCAAAACTTATAACTAAACGCATAACTCAAAACTCCACACTACTTTCAAAACTTTACACTTAAATCGTAACCAAACACATAATTAAACCCAACCAAACCAAATCAAGTCTTAAGTTCTATCAAATAGGGTTGGCAACATGAATCATTATTTTCCACTCGACTCTATCCAATGCCATTTCGTTAGTCAAATTAAGAAGATTCATATATTTATTTATTATACAAGTTCATGTCAATCTAAGTCTATCCCTTCCCCTAACACTACCATCTACCGTTACTTTATCGCATCTCTTTACTATTGCTTCTGTTGATCTCAATTGTATATGACTAAATCATCTCAATCTATTATCTCTTAACTTATCTTATATTTGTACTACTCATACCCATTCTCGAATATACTCATTCCTAACTCTGTCTTTTATAATCTTGCCACACATCCATCTTAACATCATCATCTCAGTAACACTCATTTTTTTTACATGTTGTTTCTTAATTACCCAACATTCTGTCTCATTCAATATCGCTGGTTTAATAACCATTTTATAGTCTAATGGGTAATTGCACAGTAAATATTTAAAAATATAACAAAAAAATTAAAATATTAAAAAATATATTTATAAAATAAAATAAAATATTTAAAATAAAAATTATATATTTAAAATAAGAAAATAATTTTTTAATTTTTTTAAAAATACAGCACATAAATATATGAAATACAGTGCACATTAAAATAAATAAATAAATACTTAAAATATAAAATATTTACCATAGAAAATAAAATTAAGAAATTTTTAAATATTTAAAAAAAATAAATCTAAAAAATTTCAAAATACAATTCAAAACTCATAACCAAACAAATTTTCTCTTTTCAAAACTCAATTCAAAACTCATAACTCAAAATACAACTCCACACTCAAATTATGATTCTAAAAATAATTAAAAAAAAACAAAATAAAAAAAATATTTTTTTGAATTTTTTCTTTTAAAATAGTGTTTTGAAAATAGTTTGGTTTTGAATTTTGAAAATAGTTTTGAATTGAGTTTTGAGTTGTATATTTGATTATGAGTTTGTGAAAATAATTTTTGAATTGTGTTTTGAATAGTGTGTTTGGTTATGAGTTTTGAAATTTTTTTATTGAAATTGTGATTCTAAAAGAGAATCAGACATGACCTTCCTTCTTTTTTTTTTTATTATTTAATTTTTAAATCCGATAATCCGATAATCCGATAATCGAACTAATTCAACCTCCAAATTGGTCGACTTTTTCAGTACATTATTTTGATTCTGGAATTTAAAATCATCAATTTGATACAATTATTAAGTTAGTTATTGATTGGGAGAGGTTTATCTCTACTTAGAGTATCTCCAATGGTGACTCAGATTTTTCACCAAATCTGAGTAAAAAATGACTCATTTCACCAAATTTGATACCACTCACTCCGACGGTGCATCAAATCCCGTGGGTCAACCAGTTGGTCGACCGGTGGGTTGACCGGTAAGCGTAAATATTTTTTTTTAAACGCTTTGTTCATAGAGATGGGAATTTGTTCAATAACTATCTAGAATTAGAGGAATCTTTGGTTTGGGTTTATTTTCACTCCACTTTCCAGAAGTCAACAAGGTGGAATGTTGGGGACCACTCATCTTCATCAATTCATCAAGAACTTGGTATGTATTTAGAACAGCTTCATCTCTGTTTTGGTTTTGGTGGTTGACCGGTTGGTTGACCGGCCGGTCAACCGGTAAGGCAAAAATAAATTTTTTTTTTACCTGTTTGAACCTTTTTTGACCGGTTTAAACCTACCTAATTTAAAGGAAATTGGGCGACCGGTTGGTCAACCGGCCGGGCAACCGGCTGGTTGACCGGTGTACCTCTTTCAACGGTCAGTAACAGTGATTTGGTGAAATCTATATCTTGTTCTCAGTTTGATGTTTTTTTTGCTGAAATCTCATTTTGATATCAATCTGGTGCAACGGTTGGAGCATAAAAAAGTATTTTTTTCATCAAAATTTGAATCTGATGCCAACTTTGATTCACCGTTGGAGATGGTCTTAGTTTTCTTAATTAGAGGATTTTGGTGAGCTTACTAGGGTTTATGATGGATCCCGTATTGATAATTTGAACTGTTTAATATATAAGACTCGTCAAGTATTTTATTTTTGTACAAATTCAAGTTGATCGGATATTGATAATCACTTGACACGAATGTGATATGATCAAATGGCTATCGATATCCGATTAACGTAATTTTTTAATAGAGATAAAGTATTCGACGAGCTTTATATATTGAATGGTTCAGATTATTAATACGAATTATGTGATAGGCCTACAAAGACCTAACAACATCCTCCAATTTAAATTAGACGGAGAGAAACCTTCCCCTCCTTAATTTGTCTAAACCAAATTATATATCAATCTATATTTCAAAATATGTCTGATAAAAATGAATATCTTGTGCCAGTCCTTAGTCATTAATTAAATTAAATCTTTATCTACACCAAACTATTTTATTATTCTATTATATAAAGCAAACAGACTAGTGAAATTTTGACACAGTTTTTCCATTATTAAATTGCCTCACAACTACCTCACTTTTTTTTTTTTACTTCAAATTTATTTTTTTACAATTTCTTTAGTTTTCTTTTCCTCTTCATCTATTATTTTTTATTTTTATAAAATAAGTAAAAAATCTTAATTTTCATGACACACATATACAATGATCTCTAATACATAAAAGGAGAATATCAGTTGGTGTTACCCTATTTTGACATTGTGTTGATTTTAATTTATTCCAAAAATATTGGATTAGGTATATATTATTTAAAAAAAATTATTTTATGTTAAATTGTCTTCCTTTAGTAGGTGGAAACTTCTTGGATGTTTATATACTTGATCAGTTCGTATTAGAGAAAAATCAAGGCTCAATGAAAAAAAATAAAAAAAAATGTATTCTTTTAACCATCCTTGCTGGTAGGGGTGGGCGCGGGTCAGTTGCGGCCACAGAACCTTCAATCCGCCATCCGTCCACTAGATTGGCGGATTGGAGAAAATCAATCCGCATCCATCCGCCAATCTGGCAGATGTGGATTGAGCGGATTGGTGGTCTGGCGGATGGATGCGAATCGGTTTGGCGGTTTAAAATTTTATAGATTTTCAACATAATTCAACTTGTGCACTTCCTAAAAAAAAAAAAGAGAAAAAAGTATTACAGTTAATGACTTAAAAAAATATTACAATCACTGCATGCCTCATCCAAAGCAAGAAAGTTTGAAACTTTAGAATATCACAATCACTGCATGCCTCATCCACATACTACAATCACAGCATGCCTCATCTACATAAAATATTACAATCTGTGGTTCTTAAAATATAAAAACAATTCAAATCACCAAAACCATGAACATAGTAGTAATAGAGATTGTATGTCTTTGTATTGTTACATCTATATCTATTTTTGAAAACAAAAATCAACCAGCATATATCATATTATCTATTTATTATTTTTAGAGATAGATTTAAAAACCAAAAAATATAGATAAATAATACGTTTATTTTTTTCAATTCAAAAAAGTTTTCATGTTGAAAACTTTTTTTCAACAGAATATTTAAACTATTTTTTAATTGAAAACACAAACAGAATATTTAAACAAATTGAAAGCACAAAGTCTTATAAATTACTAGAGGTGTTTGCGGTTTGGCGGTTCGATTGCGGCCAAAGGAATCTCAAATCCGCCATCCGTCCGCCAGATTGACGGATTGGAGAAAATCAATCCGCAACCGTCCGCTCATCATCATGCATCCATCCAAAATGCGGCGGATCGATTCGGTTCTGTCGGTTTTGGCGGATCGGTATATCCGCTGCTCACCCCTACTTGCTGGAAAGTGGAGTTTGTCATAAATGCCCAATGGAGATCAAACCATGGTTATTATTTGAGAATCTGTACTTTTGTTCGAATTTTTTTTCAACTCCGCTACGTAGCTCGAATGCTCGAGAGCTCGAATCTTCCGAAATCTCAAAACGACGTCGTTTTGGAATTTATTTATTTATTTATTTATCTTTTTCTTTTTTCCTCCTTGTTTGTTTGAAGAAGAAGAAGAGTCTGAAGAAAAAGAAGAGGAGAGGAGAGGAGAGAAGAAGAAGAAGATCTGAAATCAAACCTACTTTCCTTCAACCACAAAATTGAACACAAAATTGATTCAACCACAAAATTGAACACAAAATCAAAATCAAACCCACCAACTCAAAAATCAAACCAAATCAAACACAAAAATCAAACCCACCCACAGATCTGGATCACCCACAGATCTGGATCATCATCAACAACAACATCTTCATCAACATCACCATCATTAACACATCATCTTCATCTTCAGAGCCGAAAAAAAAAAAAAAAAAGAAGAAGAGAGAAAACAGAGTCTGAACCTCCATCACCGTCCACATCACCGTTTGAACCTCCATCACCGTCCACCGTCGCACCCTCCATCACCATCGCCCCGCCCCGCTATCACCGTCGCCCCGTCTCACTATCACCGTCGCCTCTCTCTCTTTCCCTCCTCTTGTGTGTTCAGATATAAACGAGAAATTTTTTTTTTTGCTGAAACAACGTCATTTCAGCAATTCGGGGGGAAATTTTTTGAGTTATAAAACATTTTTGTTTTTTTTTTTTAAAACTTTGTGAGACTTTTTTCCATTCATCGAATTTTGCATTTTATAACACTTCAGTTGATGTTTCAAATAAAACAGACACTTGCCGAACAAAGTCCATTTGAAGTTGCTTTATTTATTTATTTATTTATTTTAAATGGCTAAGATGCAGGCGTATTTGGCATTTTTGAATGTTATGAATAAAAAAAATATGGATGAAGTTAATGTTGCTCTGCCTGTAAAAAATTAAATTAATCAAATATTATTTACTCATTCATCCACTCACATTTTTATTTACAAAAATAAATAATAATTGGGATTTAAAGTATTAAAATGAATACAAATGTGAGTGGATATTCGATTAATTTAATTCTACCTCATGTATTTTAAAATATGAACGGCTTAAATTATCAAAATAAACCCTAAACTAAGCTCATTTTACCGTGCAACAGCCGCTACTGTGCCCCCACTTCCGTTAAAAACTTAGGATCAAACAAACCTCTGTTGTATACTGAGAGGGTAATTTATGTGAAAATTAGGCCGAGCTGGGTATATTGGGCCAAGCTGAGTAGTGGGTCGTCTTTGGGCCGCACTACGAAGGGCTGAGTAAAAAGGCCATATAAAGTTACTCCGGTCTGAAGAAGTAGCCTTGGAGTTAGACCGGTCGCAACTGTGGTAATTAGTCCGGTCATATAAGGCTTATTTCTACTTCGGTCAAGGGGTGTATTGTAAGGAATTCGGTCTTCGGCAATTAGTTTGGCTCCACTCTTATGGATAGCTCGGTCTTAGCATGGGAAAGGCGAGATAAGGGAAATGAAGGTATGGGCCGAACTACGGTAGAGAGCCGGACTAAGCATAGCTCGGTTGAAGGTCATGGGTGCCTTGCTTACTTCGGTCGTAAAGTACTTCGGCTGTGGTAAAAACCATCTCACTTGGTTTAGGCAGTGAGGGGGGTGTTGAGAGATAGAGGAGTGAGAATCCTGCTAGGATTGTGCCACACGAAACCTATAAAAACTCACCAATATCACCTTTGGAGTGGTAACGCAATTTTGCTTTCTGAATACACGAAGCTTTTGTCTACTTGTCTTGCTTACTGACTTAGGCATCGGAGAGGTTTCCGGCACACACCCGCCGGCTAGCTCACATTTGTATTTTCAGGTGACAAAGCGACGTCGTACGGAGGAACGCAGACTTGATCAACAGGATTATACGAGAAGGTATATTTCTTTCCCGTACAATTGGCGCCGTCTGTGGGAATTCAGACAAGAACAACCTCTTGATCAAGCTTTTTCTCCCAAAAATCAATGGCGAACAATGAAGAATTACCTCAGTCCGCCGTTGACGGACTAACTCCAGAAGGGGGTGCAAGGCGCGAAGGCCTACCCGTGGTCACTCCCATGGCGAACCTGGAACCACACAGACAAAATTCCAGAAGGGATGCAAGGGGACGAAGGCGGAATAATAGCCCCCATTACTCCCGTTCGCAAAGCCCAGAAAGACAAAGACGCAGAATTGATCCTCAAACTTTGGAAGATCGCGTCAAGGAACAAGACGAACTGATCCGTCGGATGACAGCGGACATGGAATCTCTAAAACGCCAAGTGAAAGGAAAGGAAGTGGCGACATGAGAGGGGCGCATAAACAAGACGCCCCCTCGCCACTCGGAAAGTCGTAGCAGGAATACTACACCCTCACAAGGGGAGAACAAGAGCCTCAGGACAGGCGACACGCAATCCAGATCTTCCAGAACTCGTCACTCCAGGTCTGAGAGGACGAGGTCTGAGAGGTCATACACCGAGGGAAGCACATACTGGCCCTCGCATACACACCAGACAAGATCTAGGCAGACAGAGTTGCCCAGATCATCCGACCTATGAACCGTGCTAGAAGAAAAGGCACGATGGAAGGAGGACGCCAGGGCACAAGATCCACACAGAGTTTCTGCCTTACAGCGGTTGGCTCCTCGGACGCACGGAAGCGTCGAGGTTGGAATGCCAATACCGCGCCCCGCTTACGAACCAACGGACAAGGCGTTGGCGAGGCTGCAGACCTCACCATTCGTCCCAGCAATAGAAAACGCGCCCTTACCGTCACGCTTCCTACAGCCCAAATTCACAACATATGAGGGGAAGACGGACCCATACTCACACTTTCGCCACTTTCGCCAGGTCATGGCTGTATACCGGCGGAATGAGGCCTTGATGTGCATCCTATTCCCTTCAAGCCTTGGCGACCTAGGCTTGACTTGGTTTGAGAAACTTCCAGAAGGCAGCATAGCCTCCTGGGCGCAATTGGCGGAGGCATTCGTGACAAGGTTCCGAACAAACACGAAAACCCCGGTGGAGATCGACCAGTTACTCTCCATCGACATGGGCGATAAGGAGACCCTGAGGTCATACAACAGTCGCTATTGGGAGACATTCAACCAGATTGGGGACTGCCCAACCAATCTCGCCATTGCGCAATACAAAAGAGGCCTTCCAGTCGGGAACAGACTGAGGGACTCTATCACCATGACACCGCCCCTCACCATGGAGGCCCTGATGGAGAGAGTGCATCAGCACATCAGGGTAGAAGAGGATGGCGCACGTGCCAAAGCAAAATCTGGCGCGACCGTAGCACCAGAGAAGAAGGCCTCAGCAAAGGTCAACGCGGTAGACCGTCCGAACAGAAACGGACGTGGCAAAAGAGACAATGGAGAAGACCAGGACAAGAGATGGCTAAGAGTCCGCACCGCCATAACCACGGTTTTCAAGAAACCGATCTACCGCATACTTGGCGAAATTCGAGACGAGCCTTTCGTCAAGTGGCCAGCCAAGCTAGGCGAGGCACAGAAGGACTACGATGACAGATTGAGGTGCACCTTTCACAAAGAAAAGGGGCACCGAACTGAGAATTGCACGCCTTTGAGACAGCACTTGGAGGAATTGGTGGCGGCGGGCCACCTGGATAAATACATCGAAGGAGGGGCGCAACCAGCCCCCCAGGACCAAAATATGCCCAATGGAATGCCAATCGACGCCCCCACCTCAAGGCGTCATCAACGTAATACACGGAGTCTTTAAACCTGAGCGTGTATGCGAGCTCAGAGGTTCAATCAAAAAAGCTGAGCACTTAAGGGAGGTGCTAAGTGCCCAACCAGTCGTCAAAAAGGGGAAGACAGAGGCCACGAATGTAATGTCTTTTTCGGATAAAGACTTGGCAAGGATTTATTGCCCTCACAACGATGCCTTGGTCGTCACTCTCCGAGTCAAGGATTTTGACGTCAAGCGGATTCTGATTGACCAAGGTAGTTCATGTGAGATCATGTACTATGAAACCTTCAAACAACTAAAGTTGCAAGATAAAGACTTGGCGCCTGCCGTATCTCCCCTTATCGGATTCAACTCCATGCCAGAATGGCCCGTCGGCAAAATTATCCTCTCAGTCAGAGCAGGGAGTGTGACGAGTCAAGTGGAGTTCTGGGTGATAAAGGTCCATTCCACCTACAACGTTATCCTAGGCAGGACATGGCTGCATGCCATGCGCTCGGTAGCGTCCTCCTACCACCAAGTGATGGGATTTCCCAACGACACCGGAGTAATAGAAGAAGTATATGGAGATCAGATCATGTCGAAGCAGTGCTTTGTCACAGTGAACGGCAGCCGCGCTGCCAAAGGATACGTTCATTCGGTGGAGGAACCAGAGAGTAATGAACTATTCGCAGATGTTAGCAAAGCGGCTAGTCAGAAAGCAGTGGAGGACTTGGTGGAGGTCAGAATAGATGAAAAGAACCCGGATAAGTTCTTTTTGCTTGGTTCGTCGTTGTCCAGCACTGAGAGATTGGAGGTCTTGGAATTTTTGACCTCCAACATCGAAGTGTTCACCTGGACCCCATACGACATGCCAGACATTGATCCCAACTTCATCTGTCACCAACTCAACGTCCACCCTTCTGCCAGACCAATCATTCAGCGCACCCGCAGATCGGCATTCCACCACGCCGAAATAGTGGCAGAAGAAGTAGGAAACCTGCTGGAGGCAGGGGCAATCAGAGAGGTGCACTACCCAAGATGGATCTCCAACACCGTCGTAGTGCCAAAGAAGAATGGCAAGTGGTGTGTTTGCGTCGACTACAAAACGGTCAACAAAGCGTGCCCAAAAGATAGCTTTCCTCTACCAAGGATAGATCAACTGGTAGACTTAACAGCAGGGCACAACCGACTTAGTTTTCTGGACGCATACAGAGGCTACCACCAAATTGCCATGCACGAACCAGACCAGGAGGTCACATCCTTCACCACACCAAGAGGACTATACTGCTACAAGGTCATGCCCTTTGGCCTAAAGAACGCGGGGGCGACATTCCAGAGAATGGTCACCAAGATGTTTGAACCATTGTTAGGCAGAACAATGGAGGCTTACATCGACGATATGGTGGTCAAAAGCAAGGATGAGAATGACCATCTTAAAGACCTAGGTGAGATGTTTGAGATCCTGAAAAAGCATAAGTTACGCCTCAACGTGTCGAAGTGTGCATTCGGAGTAGGATCTGGCAAATTCTTGGGCTTCCTGGTGACCAACCGGGGTATAGAGGCAGACCCCTCCCAGATCAAGGCCATTCAGGATCTGGAGAGACCAAACTCAGTCAAAGAAGTGCAGCATCTCACTGGCATGGCCGCCGCGCTCAATCGGTTCATAAGCCGGTCGTCAGATAGACTACGGCCATTTTTCCATGCTTTAAAAGCCAAGTTTGAATGGGACGACGAATGCGACCAAGCTCTGGAAAGCTTGAAGGAATACATGTCTTCTCCACCACTACTTGTAACCCCAATTCTTGGAGAAGAACTGTTCTTGTACCTCGCAGTTTCCCAGCATGCAATTAGCGCAGTGTTGGTCCGTGCAGAAGGAATCCAACATCTTCCCATCTATTATGTCAGCAAGACATTGCTAGGAGCCGAAACAAGGTACTTGCCACTGGAAAAACTGGCATTGGCTTTGATAATGGCCTCAAGAAAGTTGTCGCACTACTTTCACGCACACACCATAGTTGTTCTCACAGCCTTCCCATTAAAGGCTTTATTTGAAAGAGCAAACTTCTCTGGACGAATTCTGAAGTGGGCAGTAGAGTTGGGACAATACGACATCAAGTTCCAACCTAGGACCGCAATAAAAGCACAAGCATTGGCAGATTTTGTCGCAGAATTCACACCAGGGAGTCATCACATCTGCCCAGTCGACCTAACTGAAGCAACCGAACTAGGGATGGAGATTGACGTCGGAATAACGCAACCCCTAGCAATGGTTATTCAGTCAGGCCCCAAGGCAGACCAGAGTAAGGAACGAAAGGAAGAAGTAAACCATGCTACACCAAGTTAGGACTCGCCAACAAATAAAGACTTGGTGCAAACAGAAAGCAAGGGGCAGACAGCGAGCATGGACTCTGAAGAGGACACCAGCATCATGGAAGAGCCCAAGGCTTCATCTGATCCCTCCACCTGCTGGAAATTGTTCGTTGGAGAGATGTGGAAGCTCTTCGTGGATGGAGCATCCAACCGGCATGGAGCAGGACTTGGCATAGTCCTCATCTCTCCAGACGGCCTAGTAGTGGAGCAGGCGATCAACCTTGGCTTTCCAGCATCAAACAATGAAGCGGAGTATGAAGCGCTTCTGGCAGGCCTCAAGTCAGCGTTCTACATGAAGGCCACCGAGCTAATGGTTTACAGCGACTCACAGTTGGTGGTAAACCAAATATCTGGCGACTACGAGGCAAAGGATGATAGAATGGCCAAGTACCAAGAATTGGTCAGAACAGAAATAAAGAAGTTTGAAGTGGTGCGAATAGAACAGATCGGCAGAGAGGAAAACAGCAGAGCAAACGAACTAGCAGGCTTCGCCTCAATGGCAGACACCTCCATTCCTCACCCACTGCTAATTGATTATCTGCCTAGACCAAGCATTGAAGTCCCAGAAGCAGAGGAGGTATGTTGCGCAGAATCAGGCCCTTCTTGGATGGATCCCATCATACTGTTCCTGAAAGACGGCACCTTACCAGAAGAGAAGAAAGAGGCCAACAGAATAAGAGCAAAGTCGCAGCGATTTTGGCTCTCTCCATCCTTGGCATTATATAAAAAGTCGTTCTCAGGACCTTACTTGAAGTGTGTTCACCCCAGCAAAGTGGAAGCATTCCTGTTTGAAATACATGAGGGTGTGTGTGGCAGCCATCAAGGAGGAAGATCATTGGCATATAGAGCGATTTCACAAGGATATTGGTGGCCATACATGCAAGCGGATTCAGAGAAGTATGTAAAAAAGTGCGAAAAATGTCAAAAATTCGCACACCAAATACACCAACCAGCCAGAGAACTTCTACCTCTAACCAGTCCATGGCCTTTCGCAATGTGGGGATTGGACATAGTAGGCCCACTTCCAACAGCTCCAGGCAACAGGAAGTTCTTTCTTGCCGCAACTGACTACTTTACCAAGTGGGTAGAAGCAGAAGCCTTGGCGTCAATCAAGGAAAAAGATGTGAAGAAGTTTGTCTGGCAGAATATCATCACTCGATTTGGCATACCAAAGGCACTGATCTCAGACAACGGCACTCAGTTCGATGGTAGGATTTTCAGAGGCTTTTGTGAAGAGTACAAGATAGAGTTCTACAATTCTACACCGGCATATCCCCAAGCAAATGGACAAGCAGAGGCGTCAAACAAGGTGGTCTTGGATGGATTGAAGAAAAGGTTAGAAAGAGCAAAAGGCAAGTGGGCAGAAGAGCTCCCCCATGTTTTATGGGCTTACCGCACCACGCCTCGACGATTAACAGGAGAAACACCATTCTCCTTAGCTTATGGCATGGAAGCAGTCATCCCATTAGAAGTTGGCCTTCCCACAATTCGAAGCAAAAACTTTGATCCAGACTTAAATGGCGAAGCCATAGCATTGGAGCTTGACCTTGCGGAAGAAAGAAGAGACAGAGCATTGGTTCACATCGCCTCCTACCAACAAGAGTTGTCTAGAAAGTATAACAAAACAGTGCATCCAAGGCAATTCAAAATCGGAGATTGGGTACTGCGCAAAGTCATGGGAAACACTTTAGTACCAGGTGACGGCAAACTGGGACCTAACTGGGAAGGACCTTACAAAGTGGTCGGATTAGCAGGCAAAGGGGCATACCACTTAGAAGATGAGGACGGCAAAGCAATTCCCAGGCCATGGAACACAGCATCTCAAGTTGTTTTTTTTAGCTTTTTTCTTTTTAAGTATGTGTAATTTTTTACTTTCTCAATAAAACAAATCGATTCTTTTTCAGTATAATTGTTCTCAGTAGAAAGTAGCTTTTAGTAAGTTAGGAGCATTGTAAATATAGTTGGCCGGAATAACCAACTATGAACCCTTCCTAAGCCCAGGATAAGGATCCAGGCTGCAGGACGTTTGGTCGGAACAACCAAACATTTTATTCTAAGTTGGCTGGAAAAACCAACTTAGAGGTGGGCTGGATTAAACCAACACTTGTTACTCTTCAGCCGAAGTAAGTGTATGGCTGAAGAGTGGTTGGCTGGATTAAACCAACTCTTTGTACTCTTCAGCCGAAGTAAGTTGTATCGGCTGAAGAGTGGTTGGCTGGATTAAACCAACTCTTTGTACTCTTCAGCCGAAGTAAGTTATATCGGCTGAAGAGTGGTTGGTTGGATTAAACCAACTCTGTGTACTCTTCAGCCGAAGTAAGTTATATCGGCTGAAGAGTGGTTGGCTGGATTAAACCAACTCTGTGTACTCTTCAGCCGAAGTGAGTTATATCGGTTAAAGAGTGGTTGGCTAGCAAGTTAGATAGTTAAACCGAAATCACAGTTAATGAAAAATTCATTGCAAGTGTAAGCATACATACACAAAACCAGATTTCTTTTCATTAAAGTGCAAACCAAGTACAATTAGGGGAGCCGCAGCCCGGTTACAAAAATTCAAAAGAAGAAAGAAAAAGGAAAATCAACGAAGAAGAGCATCTAGTTCGGCATCAAATTCGTCATCGGCATCTACCCTAAGTCCGGTGGCGGTCGGGAGCACGGTCTGAACTAGGAGCTCGGTCTCAGCCTGAACCTGGGTCTCAGCTTGAACCTCAGTCTCAGTTGATGGTAGCTCGTCCCTTCGGTCTTCAATGATGGGCTCTGACCGAACTGTCTGATTATTTTGATCATCGACGACCGGGGTGGGAGTTTGCTCATCTTCTTCAGAATCCTCATCATCATCATCTTCATCACCAGACCCCTCAAGGAACTGCCTTTGGAGATTGGCAGCGTATTGTGAAAGTGAAGCTGGAATGGAGTACGGTGGAGCGTCGTAGACCTCGGTGTCGGGCGTACAACCAAACTTCTCCACCGCAATCCTCCAGCCACACTTGAAAAAGAGATCTTTTGCTGCGTCACATTGCTGGGTGTATGCTACTTCGCGCCTCCTTGAAGCCCCGCTTCTCGGCCTTCTTCACCTCCCCCTTCAATTGGTTTATCTCGGCATCCTTTTTCTTCTCAATTGAAGCCAAGATACGTAGGTATCTATCTTTTGCCTCGTTGGCAACTTTTTTCTTCTCGGCTTCGACCGAATTGGCAACCTCGGTCAGCCGACC
Source organism: Camellia japonica (assembly GCA_030407325.1). NCBI lineage: Eukaryota > Viridiplantae > Streptophyta > Magnoliopsida > Ericales > Theaceae > Camellia > Camellia japonica. The sequence continues at coordinate 12,690,666 of JAPPVO010000002.1, read as the reverse complement.
ATTCTCCGCACGAAGCACGGCCAGCTGCTTCTTTGCCTCCTCTAGTTCGGCTGACTTTGTTTCGGCTTCCGCCATTGCCTCCCTTGTGCTTCGCCGAAGTTCCATGACCCTTCTGTGAGTGACTTGGTTTTTCTAGATGGCCTGCAAAGGAGAAGTAACGTTAGCCGGACTCAAAGTTGGGAAAATCTTGCATAAAAAGAAGAAAGCTGTTTACCAGGATCATGGACTTCGTAGAAGACCGGATTGATTTCAGCTCTGTGTTAAGCTGTTTGTAATGGTGCTCCATGTCCTTGGGAAGGCACACACTTTTGGCCAGGTTGTAGGCCAACAAGTGGTCCTTCTCCGCAATCACCGAATCATCAGTAGTGATGTCTTGGTTGTCGAAGGAGAGGACAGGAGCCCATTTTGAAGAAGTAGCAGTTCGGTCGGATGGTTCTGGTTGGAGGCTTTGCTGGGGACTTGGAGGAGAGACTTGTGGCAGAATGGTCTCATCCTCGTCTGCAAGACGTGGCTCGGTTTGGCTAGTCCGGGCACGCTTGTTTCGGCGAGAGGTGGAGGGCTGTTGAGATGGTAGGGCTACCACGGTTTCGGTGTTTCGGCCGGTCGGTTGTACATCGACGGGAGTTGTTGCGGTTAGAAGGGCCTTCAGCCTGTTCTTCTTGGCCATTTCTTGTTCGGCAGTAAGTGGCACAAGGTTGATCTGGGGCAAGGAAGGGTCCGGCTCTGATGCGTCTTCGAGGAGGAAGTCGGTCACCTTTGCTTTTCGGCGACCGGAGTAGCGGTAAGTCGGTTCGAAGTTTAGAAGCTTTGCCCAACTTCTCTCATTGACTCGTAGTGCGGCGCGCAGAACACCAAGGTTAGGGTAACCGTAGTTTGAAAGGAGATGGGCTTTATCTGCAAAAGAAGATAAACTGTTAGTTCGGTTTAGAGGAGAGAGCCGAAATAGAGAAAAGTGTGAAATACAACCGAAGTAAGTGTACCAGGAATTTCTTTGTTCCAATTTATTCCCCAGCCAGGAATCTGGGCCTGGTGGTCCTCAAAATTCCCAGAGACCCAAAAAAAATCATCGTCGTTTAAGTCTTTGTCCGGTGTGTGTTTTATTATTTTCTCTCGGCCACGGCGTACTCTCAAGTAATAACACCAGCCTTCGTTTTTTGATCCTATGGAGTATTGGTGAAGTATCTCGGCCAAACCGAGGTTGAGACCGGTTTGGTGGTTCAGTGCGGCTATACCCATTATTATGCGGTATGTGTTGGTGGATAGCTGGGTGGGGCATAGCCTGGTTTGTTTTAAGAATTCACAAATTAAGGGTTGGACTGGGAATCTAAGTCCGGTCTCTATTATTGATTGGAGGGTAAAGGGGACAAAGCCTTCGTTGCCCCATGGGTCAACGTCTTGTTCGGCTAAGGTGAGGTTTACATCGGCGGAAATGTTGTAATCTTTTTTGAATTCGGCTAGGCCTCCTGGGGTTTCCACTAAGAACCTATATTTCCCCATTTATTGTATAATTTAAGAATAAATTATCTCGGTCGAAAAAGTGTGCTCAGTAGCTCGGCTGAGCGCAGGGAAGTGCCTGGCAACCTAAGTCTGCAAAGTGGAAAACAAGGTGTTAAGCACAGATCGTTGACCGTGCTACAAAAAACAAAACAAGAAAAGACAAATCCTACTTCGGCTACGCAGTGTACTGCAGAATCTACCTCGGTTGTAACCAAGATGTTTGGTTATCTCGGTTCTGCCTATGGTTTTTGTTACTTCAGTTAAGCATTAAGGGGCAGCTTTCTGAGTTCGGTTTAGGAACTGAGAAAGCTGGCTTAGCCCCAAGGCTTAGCTCGGTCGAGGGCTAAAATTTTTCTAGTTCGATGCGTCTTTATTTCGGCTAATGTGAATCAGTTGGTGGCCTATTGAAACTACTGTGGTATGCACAAGTGCTAGTTCGGTTCCAGTTTTTCTACATCTTTCTATAGCAAAAACAGATTTCTAGTTCGGTTGGACGGGTTTTTTGGATCAAATAAAGTGTTCCACTAGCTATTACTTGAAGATTCATGAGGTTCTAGCATTCTACAGGCAAGTTCTTTCTAAGAAAAAGTACAAACATAATAGCAAGAAGTGTTTTGCAAAAACACAGTACAAACGGATTGAACAGAAACAAGAAAAAAGAAAACAGATTCATGATGCTTACCTGGAAAAGAAGAGGAAGGACAAGATGGAAGCAAATGGCAGCAAGAACTCGAGCTTCAAGAGGTACAAGGTTGAAGAACAATGAGAACTGAGGAAGTGAATAGTAGGGATGAATAATCTGAAATGAAGAGTTTGTTTTGTGTAAAGGCAAAAGGGTGGGAACTGTTCAAATTCATGAAGTACGAAGAACGGCGTGACAGCTGGGATTGACCAATCAAAGGCTGCCACGTGGCACTGGAAAGGGAAGCGTTTCAGTTGCTGCAAATTGAAGAGACGTTTTGACCGGACGTGCACAGCTCGGCTTAGATTTAGCTTGGCTGATAAGCTAAATAGATTTTTAGCTCGGCTGGGGAGTTAACAGGTTTTTACAGCTCGGTCGGAATAGCTATAGGATTATAAGCTCGGCTGGAAAGGCTTACGAACTCTAGCTTGGCCGATGGTCAGGTAATCCCTATCATGCTACGCAGATAGAATTAAGGGGCAATTGAGAGGGTAATTTATGTGAAAATTGGGCCGAGCTGGGTATATTGGACCAAGCTGAGTAGTGGGTCGTCTTTGGGCCGCACTACGAAGGGCTGAGTAAAAAGGCCATATAAAGTTACTCCGGTCTGAAGAAGTAGCCTTGGAGTTAGACTGGTCGCAACCGTGGTAATTAGTCTGGTCATATAAGGCTTATTTCTACTTCGGTCAAGGGGTGTATTGTAAGGAATTCGGTCTTCGGCAATTAGTTTGGCTCCACTCTTATGGATAGCTCGGTCTTAGCATGGGAAAGGCGAGATAAGGGAAAGGAAGGTATGGGCCGAACTACGGTAGAGAGCCGGACTAAGCATAGCTCGGTTGACGGTCATGGGTGCCTTGCTTACTTCGGTCGTAAGGTACTTCGGCTGTGGTAAAAACCATCTCACTTGGTTTAGGCAGTGAGGGGGGTGTTGAGAGAAGCATGGTCTCTCAGGAGTATGAATCCTAGGAGGACTCTGCATAGAGGAGTGAGAATCCTGCTAGGATTGTGCCATACGAAACCTATAAAAACTCACCAATATCACCTTTGGAGTGGTAACGCAATTTTGCTTTCTGAATACACGAAGCTTTTGTCTACTTGTCTTGCTTACTGACTTAGGCATCGGAGAGGTTTCCGGCACACACCCGCCGGCTAGCTCCCATTTGTATTTTCAGGTGACAAAGCGACGTCGTACGGAGGAACGCAGACTTGATCAACAGGATTATACGAGAAGGTATATTTCTTTCTCGTACATATACATTAACCAATCCATCGTAATTGGCGCCTTAATCATTCCATTTTTTGAACTGTATTATTAGTTTTTTATTTTTATTTTATCAAAATCTAAAGTCAATTATCTTGTTTGGTTTCAATTATCAAATTTAATTTTTTAAAAATTAATTATTTTTATTTTTCATATATTTTTATTTTATTTTTAATGAATGTTTTTAATTTTTATTTTTATTTTAATTTTTTACTTTTTAGATACACCTAACATGAATGTATTTAAAAAATAAAATATTTTAAAAACTCAATAAATACAAAAAAAATACAACGATATATTAAAATTTCATATTTTTGGCATTAAATGAATTTTCTAAAGTTTTTTTTCACAAATATTATACTTTTCAATTATATTTATATTAAGTGTATCTAAAAAATAAAAAACTTGCTTAAAATAGTAAAAAAATGAGAAAATTGATGAAAAATCTACTTTAGCAACTGTCTAAGGCAGTAGGTCTAGTGATTTTTTTTTTTTTTTTTTTTGTTGATGAAAGGTTCACACTTTGTGAAATAATTTGGTAAGAAATAGGAATGACAATTTGAAACCGGCTCGACGGGGACCCGATCTCCCGACCCCGATTTGAGCGGTTTTTTCTTTGAAAAATATCCAAAACGAGGCGGGGATGGGGATATGTGTTCCAGCCCCATACCCGGCTTGTCCTCGTTTATCCTCGAAATGAAATTACTATTTTACCCTCTCTCTCTCTCTCTCTCTCTCTCTATATATATATATATATAAACCAAACCTTATCCTCATCTCACTCACTTCTATCTTCCTTTCCATCTCTGTCTCCTCTCTTTCTCTCACTGTCGCACCTCTCTTTCTCCTCAACGCCACTTCCATTATCTTCAACGCTGATCGTCCTCCTCCGTCGTCCATTGCTTTCGTTGTTGCAATCACAGTCACCCATCATCCTCTTCCGTTGCCGCAGCCACAGTCACCGATCGTCCTCCTCTCCTCCGTCGTCCATCGCCTCCGTTCACGACGCAAATACACAGATCTCAGATTTTTTTTGAAACAGATTTTGTGTATGTATGTATACAGATTTTTTTTTGTGTTGTTGAAACATATATATATATTTTGAACGAAAACAGATTTCTTGTTGAGGATCTGTTTGTGTATATAGTTGTTGAAACAGATCTGGGTTTGTGTTTATTGTTTTCCTTCCAGGGACATTAGGTCCTGAGTTTCCTGAGTAAACTATGATGTTTTGGATTTGGTCTCATATGGGTTTGTGTGTATTGTTTTTTTTTTTTTTTTGATAAATAAACAATGGGTTTGTGTGTATTGTTAACTGTAAAAAAAATTAGTTTTGAAACAAAAGGCTTTCTTGCCTGATAGTTATAATCTCCCTTTTGGAGAAAGATTCGCATTGTTTTATCAGAACTCGTGACACTGTAAACACCTGTGTTTGTGTATGTATGTATCCATGTATGATGATGATGTTGTTGTTGATGATGTTGTTGAATAGATTTGGGCCGGGAAATTTTCGGGGTTGGGGAAACTCGATCCCCGTCAGGGGACGAGGATGGGGACGGTGATAGGTTCCCTGTCGGAGATCGGGGTCGAGGACGGAGAGATTTTCACAATCGGGGATCGGGGACAGGGAGTGTGATCCCCAGTCCCGCCCCGTTGCCATTCCTAGTAAGAAGTCCTAGAAGACATTTTGTTTCAAATTTTACCCCTTAACTTTTTTTTTATCTGGTTAAGTTTTCGTTGATTATTTGTTCAAATAATTTTCTATCTGTTCAAATTTTTTTGTCTATCTGTTCAAATTTTTTTGTCTATCTGTTTAAATTTTTTTTATGTAAATTTTCTATCTGTTTAAATGTTTCTATGTAAATTTTCTATCTGTCCAAATTTTATCTGTGCAAAATTTTCATCTCCTCCCCATCATCATCCAATCAACAGAGAGAGAACAAATTTGACATGTTTTTTCCCATATCTGTACAAATTTTAAATAGATCCTCCATTGTCACCTGTAGCTTATTTTGTCATATTCCTCGATTCAAAATCACTCACCTAATCGAATCACTCCCTTCAGATTCCCTTTTCCCTCTCAAGCATACAAATAAAATAACCCCCATTAATTCTCTCTCTCTCCCCAAGCATGACAATTTCTCTTCTCCTTTCAAACCCCTTATCTCCCTACTAATAAATTCAAAGCCACCTCAAAAGTCTTCAACTTCTTCTCCACATTCCACATGTTTAGACTCACCCTGGATTTCTTTAATGCGAAGTTCAATTGAAACTAAATTTGGTCCTTTTTTGTCGTTGCCACAATCGCTTATGATTTTATCAGCCTTGTTTAGATGTGAATCAACTGTATCTTTCTCTAGCAGTTCACCATAATCTGATTTCACAGCCATAACACTACATCTCAACCCCTCCATCTCATCCAAAGACCCCACACAAGCCCTAATTTCAAAACCCTTCGTCAAGTTTAAAGATCAGAACAGACAACCAACCAAAATAACCCGGAACGCAGCATCAACCTTCAGAGACACAAAATCAAAAACAACTTAACAAGCTCATCAATCACTCAAAATCCAACAAATTAAATATATAAATAAATTTTAAAAAAATATATAAAAGAAAAATGGAAATGGAGAACATTCTTATCACAATCACAGCGAAATCTACATCAATAGACCTGCGTATAAAAGCACGAAAGCTGTACCTAGAGGTCGTGAAAAGAGCAATGACGTCCGAAACAAATCGATTGCAGAGAGAGAGAGAGAGAGAAAGAGAGAAGCAAATCAGTGATGAGGACATGAGATTTGCAGTGCTTGCAATAATATATGAAGAGATTAGAGTTGAGACCGACTGATCGGAATGGAGGGGCGGCCGCGGTGGCAACGAAGACAGAGGGTTTGTTTTGGTGAGGACGACGACAACAATGGTGGCAAAAACACGGTGGTGGAGGACAACGATCGTAGGCCGTCGGCAGAGTGAAGAACGGCGAGGGCGAGGGCAACATGGTGGTGGTGGAATTAGAGAGAGAGAGAGAGAGAGAGGGAGAGGGGGGTTTGTTTTGCTTTGTCTACTGTATAATATATATACGTGGATAGTTTAATCTTTTTGTATGAACTTGTCTTTATTGACAAAGAAAATAAGCGCTTGGACCTTTAGACTTAGAAAATTCAATTTTAGATATTTGACCCGAGTGCCCTAAAAAAATTTACTCAAAACAAAAAAATATGAAAAATAAAACTTCTAGAAAACTATTCAAAAAATTGAAATCAAGTTAAAAGGATAACTACAACAAATGCAGATTTTGTAAAAGACTATTGTCTCTGCTAAAAGGAACTACGGTGCAACACTAACCAATCTGAGATGAATACACCAAAGGGAAGACACACCATCTCTACCTCTCCTTTCTTCAACTCTCTGTTTCTGCAACGAAGAGCCACGTGCGTACTAAAATCGGAGGTGAAGCTGAGGGAGTCGAGCATGGCTGGCCAGCACTCATGTTCAGCGCTGCACCCACTGGGGCAGAGGTTGGAGGACTGAAGCTGTGGGTGGGAGTCAACTGTGGGTGTTAGTGAGTGATGCAGTGTACATGTGGACAAACATAATTGATAAGACATTCATTTTCAAAGAGTATTTTTTGAGTCGCTGCATATTCCTTTTATATCTTTCCCATTTTTTCTGCAAATCCAAAATTAGACATAGCAAATAAATTATAGGATACACGAGAAGAAAAAAAGACAAAAGAAGAAGGTAACGCTGTGACATGAGTTTTGTAAGAGCAACCACATTTTCAAAATCCCAAGAAACAGGTCAATCTGTCTCAGGTTACAAGTCAGAGAATCCCAACTCAAACCTATCAGCCCCCACCCAAATCCGCCAACTGGGGATTGTTTAAATTTTAGGTGGGTCATGAATGGGTAACTAATTTGGGTCAATGTTTTTTGACGGGTTAAAGTAGATTATAGTTGGACCTTATCCTATATATGTTTCATTTCCTTGTGACATCAAAGGCCAAAATTTGGGTCTCAAGTCACTAAATGAGATTTTGCCTTTCACACTAGTATTATCGATTTAAGTTTTCCACAGCTAAAGAATGTATATCAACAACACACATCTTGAAAGATCGTAAGTTCTGTATCATTCATATGATTGTATAGCATGCATTAAGTTGAAAGAGCTGAGAGAGATCAATAAGGGTTACCTGGAATCTTAAGGAAACGAGCAAGATGAGTTGATATGCTTTAATTGGCCTCCGGTTGCCCTTTGGCCTTTACTACCTGTTGATACCATATTTTATTTTCTGTCGATTGTGGCTTGTCAATAGGCCAAATCTAATCTAATTGGTTGTGGCCTATCGATTATGGTTTGTCGGATTTGGACCATGAATTATCTTTTCACAAATAAACATGGCCACATTTGTATTTATTATTATTATTATTATTATTATTATGTTGTTGTCGTCGTTATTGTTGTTTGTGCAGGAGTAGTTGGTGACAAAATGAAAAATG
>JAPPVO010000002.1:12475224-12680224 GCA_030407325.1 Camellia japonica | reverse complement strand
GCCCGTAATCGACCGGACCGGCGGCCAAATCGATCCACAAGTAACGATCTTTACCGGTCCAAACGCTCCCCAAACACTTGGTAAACGCAGGGGATGAGTCGCCGAAACCGTAACTGTAAGCGTAGGGTTTGGATTTGGATGCGCCTAGATTGAGCAAATAGATGAAAAATCCTTGAACAGGCTTCTCTTTTTCGAAGTCTTGTCTGATGATTTGGTCGATTGAGGAGTAAGGAACGGAGAGGAGAGGAGATCGGAGGGAGGAAGGGGATTTGGCGACTTCGGATCGGAGGGTGTCGGAGAGGAGAGAGGAGAGAGAGGAGGAGGAGAGAGAGACGTCGAGGTGGAGGGAGTGGGTGAGGGAGAGGTGGTGGAGGTGGGGGGAGAAAGGGGCGATGATGTGGAAGTTGTCGGAGGAGATGGAGGCGGAGAGGAAGGAGTGGAGGATGGAGGGGGCGGAGGAAGGGAAATCGGGGCCGACGAGTTTGACGGTGACGGGGACGGAGAGTTGGAGGGAGAGGAGGGAGGAGATGGAGGGGGGATGGTGGTGGGAGAGAGAGAGGGATTTTTTGAGGGAGGAGGAGAGAGAGAGGAAGGAGTCGCTGGAAGCTTGGGGATCGAGGCGGGCTTGTTGGGTTAGGAAGGAGTCAAGGCCAATGATTGGGGCGGAGGCTGTGGTGGTGATTGAGAGGTTGGTCGTGAGGAGGAGAAGGAGGAGGAGGGAGGCGCCGCCGAAGACGGCGGAGGAGGGAAGCATTGTTTTGGGGAGGAGCAGAGTTCAAGTGTGTGTGAGAGTCTTCTTGGAGTAGTGGAAGCAGGTCAATTTGATATTCATCAGCTAGTTGCGGAGTCTGCTTCTCTTGGCTCTCCACTCTCTCCAGTGCAATCCCTATTCCTCCTATTCTACTCGTATTAAGGTTATCCGTGTAATCCCTATTCCTATTCTTCGCGGTTAATGTTAATTCACATATGCAAATGTGATTTTGGCACAATCATTTTCTTTTTTTTAACCATTTGTTTTTTTTATCCTTTGTTAAATTGCATTTTAAACTCAAAATATTTGATTACTATTAAGTTTTAACATTCCTCTTGAGAATTTTCTCGTTCTTATAACTTTTTATCTCTTTCTATCTCTTTACTCTATTTACTTTTCAATTATCTTTTTAATCTTTAGACGACGATATTGATACTAACAACTTTAACTCTTTTTTATCAAAACTATTGTGATCTTTGAATGACAATTACTCTCAATGATCACAATCTAAATGATGATAGTGAAATTACAATCTAAATAACGTAAAGCCTCACAACAAGAAGTTTATAATCTTATTAAAGATAAATTCAACAAAGATCTAAAATAATATAAACGATGATAGGTTTATGATCTACTCCCTTCACTCTCACAAGTGATTGAGTTCACCTTGATATCTTGATTTACGTTTGCATTGATCTATTGGTATTGTTTTAATTTTGTAATATTTTGTGATTTATTGATTTATATGAAGTTCATTTTTGTGATATTCGTATTAAATTTGTGTCATTGTTTGTGAAATCAGTTCATGATTTTTGTGATATCATTTATTTTCTGTTTTATTTTGTTAGGAAAACATTGGGAGGGAAAAGATTACATATCATACTTAAAATACAGAAAATGAAATGAAAAATAAAAACATGATTCCATGTATACATGTCATTTTTTTTTTAATTTTTCTTTTTGATTTGCTATTATGGCCGGCTGAATTTTCACATTACTAAATAATTTTTGTGTTGGTGTAACATTACTTTTTTTTCAAGCCATATAATTGACATGGATATGCAATAACTATATTATATAACTCAAGAAAACCTTGACTTAGGATAACTCATGCAGACATACCTCGAGTCAAGTGACATGGAACACATCTCAATTCCATAGTTCCTCTCACAAATAAAAAAAGTTTCAAGTTCAAGTCCTCTTAAATTATCTATAAAAAATTTAAAAATAATTGAACCATTATTGACAAAACAAGAACTTTTCATTAAACTAAATTTGGTAGAGTTGTTTATCAATGGTATTAATTGTTAAGGACAACAATTAATCACAACACCCACCATTTACAAAACATCTTCCCTAATTCCTACATAAAATAAAGAGAACCTTAGGCTCCGTTTGGTGGAACCCTCAAACTTTAGCTCTACTCTTTATTTTGAACGTGGTGTTTATTTATAACTTTTAAAAATTAATTCTACACTCATTTTTAAAAACTCTGTCAAAGGCAGAAAAATTTGGACTAACTGGTCATCCCCCAAACATCCGACCGGTTAATCGGAACAATGCACATATATATATATATATTTTTTATTTATAACAATTACCACCTTTTATTTTTTATGTTTTAAATAAAAAAATTCAGAAATTTTAATTTTTTTTTATGAGTTTTGAATAGAATTTTGAATTGTATATTTAGTTATGAGTTATAAGTTTTTATATCAAATATCATATGTTACATCAAAAATTCTCCACTCAATTCAAAACTCATTTACCAAACAAATTTTCTACACTCAAATCATAATTCCAAAACTCACAAACTCAAAATACAACTCTATTCTCAAATCATATTTAAAAAACTCTACCAAACACTACTTAATTTTCCTATAAAGTAAATCTAATCATCACTATCACTATGAGATTGTGGACCCCAAAACTTTGAAGCAAGCTCACTCTCATCTGATGAAACATGACAAGTCGCATTGGTGAAGTTCCTATAACGTACGAGACCCTGTTCTTCGCTACAACCAGCAGTAACAATTTGACACCCATTCACAGCCATTGCGGAACAACTGGGGCCAGAAGGCCCAGAACCCAAAACATCAGGAGAGGAGCAAATCAAGGAATTTGTTTGCAAACCAGTATCGGTCTCCCAAACATTAATGTAAGAATCCTCTGGGCCTCCAGTAACTATTTTATATGGATCCATGTGCAAGTGTGTTACTGCACCTGTATGCCCATCTAACTCCGCCACTGGTTCACTGCTTCTCCTAGTATCCCAAAGCATTGCTCTGCAGAATTAATTTGCAAATTGCAATTATTTTCTCAGTAATCATATCTAGAACATCTTTAAATAAAAATACAGTCCCAAGTTCAACAACTCTAATACTATAGAATCCATCAAGAAGGCTTCTTTTATACATAAAAAGATATCATACATATAAAAAGATATATTCATCACCCACTATCTGATTAGAAAAGAAGAAGAAGAAAGGGGTAAAAAGAAGAAGAAAAACAGAACTCGTCAAACAAACAATTACATTTACTAGATATTCGAAAGGTTTAAAGGAAGTAATACACGCAAAAAAATTCCAATGAATTTTTTGTTTATAAAATATTACATTTTAATAGAAATGTCTAATTACATAGGGCAGTAGAATTAAAACACTTCAAGTCAATAGAAATTGAACCTGTCACTGTGTTTTCTACAACATTACAGCACACAAGTTGATAGATGCAATGGATTAGATAATAATTGAAACACCAGGGACAGATCTCAAATTCAAAGCATAATTGATGAACTTCATTTGCATAATGCATACAAAACTCTTCCAATTTTCAAAACAACCCCATGACCATGAAGCAGTGACATCCAACATTGGTCAGAAGGATGTACACAACACATTGTGGATGCACATGTACACATATAGTCAACCAAGCAAAACCAAACTATGCCGTGTGTCCCACTCCAGTGGGGTCAGCTACATGAATATTTTTTTGTCATACTGCTCTGTCAAGCACTATATGAAGGATCATTTTGAGGGCATGTTACCTGTCAGTTCCACCTGTGCAGATTAATGATTTTGAGGGCATAATTTCAAACGAATGCAATTCTTGTTGACGGAATGCTGTGGTGAAAACTTTCTGCATCGTCCTCAAATCAATTGCCACAACAGAGGAACTGGCAGCGACATAGACCAATGATTCATGGCATTTCAAACCCACAGGTGCACCAGGCACAGAAGTAACCCCCACACAGCAAGAAGAACGAACAGCAGATGATGCAGTTGTATCCCAAACTCTTACCTAATTGAGACAATAGAATTGTTAGATGAACCAACAAATTATTGATAGCACACCCGAAAAAAAGAAAAGAAATTTCTAGGAAACTGCCTATCTTAGATTTAACGATCACCCCATGGCAGGCATTGGGCTAGCATAGCCATGCTTCGCCTTGTCTTGCTAGAATTTGAACGTCTATAAACTACACTTCCTGAGGCATGAAACTACTGCCAATAACTCTCATCCTGACTTCCCTTCCAGTTTAATGGTCAGCAATACTGTCCACCAATCAGTTGAGTAGCTGTTACGGTCAACCAACATGTATATTCTAATGTTTGTTCTGCATTTGTTAAAGAAGCTGTAATCTTTTTTGGTGCATGGGAAATAAAAGAAGGGACTAAGCCTTAGCCCACATGTCAGTGAGAGATATAATAAAAAATACAACCTACCCCAAATAATACAAAACAAAGAAAAACCAATCACCATTTCATATTTTCTTCTTTCTTTTTCACCAATGGATAGCATCCCCCTGCATGGCCACCACCACTATACAACCAAATTACCACAATTTGGGAGTCTCCACGTCCACATCCGCTACGAAGAGAAAAATTAGTGCTTTCACTGCCATTAGCACTACTACTATCTCACACACAGTAATCAACGTCACCAAAGTTTCTATTTGCAGCTAAATAGATTGCAGATCAACCAAGCTGAGCCAAATACTGAACAATCACCCTACAGATATGCTCAATATTGTCTCCCTAAATTCCAGAGAAACTCAGCTTGGCTCTGATTTGCTCAGCTTATATGTTAAATGCGCAGAAACAATTCACATAGGGTGCTTCTGACAGCCTAATAAGACAGATCCAAGATGTAGCTGTCACATTCTGTATTCAAGGTGATGAGTAGGAGAGAAATGTAACATTGAGAAACATAGAAAATTTGAAGCATTCAGAAAGGATGAAAACATGACAAGCCCTTACAATATTAGTTGAACCACCAAAGGATAGAATTTTGAGCATAATTAGAGTTAGAAAGAAAGCAGACCAGCAACGTCAATGTCACCACTGATAGAGAATTCTATTTGAGGGTTTTGATCGCCAAAATGTTAAATGATTCTTCCTTGATTTTCAATTAAGAAAATCCATTCAAAACGTCTTTGTCATCTCCATCATTTGCTTATAAAGAATTTTTTTACAGATTTTAAAATAAGTGTATAACTAAGTGATTCGTATTGGAAGAAAATATATTGAGAGACAAAGCAGAAGGATTTTAAAATGACATGAAAATTCCTTTAATAAATATTAACAAATACTAGGTATTTTAAATTGGACACAATTGCACTCTCGCACCCTCTTGGCAGGGCACTTATGCAGTGAGTGAGACACAATAAAGGCCTAAAAAGTAAAAGATTTAGATCTATCAGAAGCTATGAACCTACAACATGGCAAAAGCACCAAGGATATGAAAAAAATTTGAATATACATTTAAATATTAATTAAAGATTGATACTAGTAAAACTAAAAATCATGAATCAGAACCTGCATTAAAAAAAATGATACCTTAGAATTTTTTGATATGCTCACCAAAAGAGAGGTTTTGTGCCTGAAAGAAAAAATAAAAGGAACATGCATTGGGTGAATGGCTAAGTTGCACGAAACTTTGATAATTAGTTCATTGTTCAAGTATAGCAAACTATCTATCAACAGCTAAAATAGAATAAGTAAATCTGACAACCATCCTTCAAAATTAAAACTGTTAAAATAATAAGAGCTGCATAAACTTATATTGAGCAACATATACATACCCAGCAACTGACATAAGTACTACAGGTTTCTCGTGCCCATATAGTGTAGCCTTCAAAGCATGCTGGCCACGCTTTCCACTAGAGCTGAGAGACCAAAGGCGAACAGTTGCATCTACACCTCCACTAGCAAATATTTTTCCACTACCATCACCCAACAGTTTATCTGAAAGGGTGGAAACAGGGCCATTATGACCTCTGAAACACCTTTGGCAATTTCCCTAGAATCAAAACATGGCAATGATGTAAAGTGATGACCAAAAAATTAGTTATATATTCTATACTGGAACCAAAACTTGGAATGGTAAAAACAAGAAAACCAACAAACGTAACGGTACCACTACACCAAAATATATATAGGTTTATGCATGAATGTATTACTGAACATATATGTTGATTCCATCCAGTTGATTTAAGGCAATGCATCACATATGTGGATACTTCCAAATTCAATCAACAAGAAATTCAAGAACAAAGTATGCCTAAAAAACTTAACCAAACATTACTTTTCACAATACCTTCCACCATAGACGAATAGAATGGTCACAGCTTGATGTCACCAAAACATTTTCATTTCTTTGGGTCTCACTTCGAAATAAAGATGTTTCATAGAGGGGAAACAATCTGCATATGGTATCATCATAGCCAATTGTCACAAAACAATGCATTAAACTAGTACAAAGCAAAGCCAACGTATTAACAGGAAGAAGGATTCTGTATCTTTTGACTGCCAATTGTCACAAAATAATGCATTACATTGGCAAATAAAAATGCAAATTATGCCAAAGAAAGCTTATTTTCTTTCCAATTTTAGGTTTCTCTGTAACACACATGCATTTCACCCACAAAAGATTGAACATGTGATATGAAGATCACATCACATACTAAATAGTAAAGAACACTTGTTCATGCCCACTATGTGAAAATATATGTATATCAGGCATGTGAGAATAAATCAGCATGCTATGAAGGGATTTGAGACAAAAAAAGATGTATATCAGGTATGTGTGCTAATAAAAAAAGAAACATTTATTGAGTAAACAGTGGCCGAAGGCACACAGAATATAGATGTAGCCCAAGAAAAGGAAAAAGAAACCCACAAAGTTACAAGGAAATGCTTACAACTGTCAGAATTAAGCAAAATGCTTACAACTCAAGAAGTTTGAGAGTTAAAATATCAACCATTAAACGAATATAGGGATTAGAAGAACTCATGGCATACCATCTCAACATTTGCATAATACACATAAACGACATGCAAAATATAAACAAATCTATAATGAAACAAGAGAATATGATCCAACTTCTCACCTCACACAAGTAATTCTAGCATGATGATCACTCAGTGTTACAAGGAAATCTTTTCCGCTCAAAAAGCTATCAATCCTCATCATATGCACCAGTGAACTCTGCTCAGAAATCGAGTAGCACATATTAAAGCCATACAATAAACAACGGGACAATAAATGACTTGGCTTGCAGCAAGAAACTACTATTCACAAGCACTTCATATCAATAGTCCAGAAGCCGGAAAGAACCATGGAAAATGGAGGATATTTAGGAAAATTTTGAGAAAGCATTATAAAAGGGAGTGAGATACATGTATAACTTATTGTTTAAATTCAGATTACAATACACAATACAGAGAATGACAAAGACAAGCCACTTACATGCCTCTGCAGCAAACTAAGAACATATAGATCAATGATGATTTAGGAAAGTATAGAGCAACTTAAATAATAGATGCTAATTAGAAAACTCTTAAAGCATTGAATCAATGTCCTGTGCTCCAACCAACTTCCTAAACTTCTAAATCGCACTTTGAAAAAAAAAAAAAAAAAATCATGAAGGAAAGCAAATTTCATACCTGTGAGAAAATGATTTCATTTGTGTTCAAGAATAAATGGTTGTAAGGTTTTGGTTCTGTATAGAAATCAGCAACTAAGGGATCAGAAAACTTAAACTTATGCAAAGCATTATGCCTAGCCAAGTAAGCTTCCCTCATGCTTGATGTTTGTGAAAAGCTAGAAGATATTTGTTCTGGCCACTGCTCCCTGAAAATTTCATAACACAACAAACAGCAAGTACTTGATTTTTATGAGGTTACGTAAGTTCTAATCAAGGATCAATTTTTTTCCCCATGTGTTGTTTCAGCTAGCACAGAAACAATTTCAGAAACATTTTGAAAGAGAGAAAAATAATTTGAATATACATGAATTTTTTTAGAAACACAAACTAAAACGTATCTAAGGGGTTGTTTGGGGTGTTCTAAATAAGTGCACATTTTGACTTTTTATGAAATATGGGTTGGGTTTGAAGTGATGTGGTAGAGAGGTGATGTGACTTAAATAAGATGATGTGACTTAAATAGGATAGTGACTTTTTGACTTTTTTTGAATATGCCAAACTTACGCTAAATAAACATAGTGGGTGTTTGGAAAGTGAGTTTTTTTGTAAGTTTTTTTAGTTGTAGGATATTATTGGAGAAATTTTTTTTTGTGTTTGGGAAGATAGTTGAATTTTTTTGTGGTTGGATGTGATGTTTATGAGATAAAAAGTGAAATGATTATGGGGTTTGATGTAATATTTTGTTTGGATTAGTCTTTTTTTGGTTTTGTAACCAATTTGTCTTTTAGTGGAAAAAAACGAAAAAAAAAACCAAAAACTAAACTTCCCAAACAGCGCCATACTAGGTTCATAGACTCATTTACTTATTCATATGAAGGAACAACTGTAAAGTCAAAAGGTAAACGGTGCAATGAGCAAAGAATTGTTAAGTATAGTCAAATAAATTATTACTAATATTTTTTTGAGATTTTTGGTGAAACCCCCCTTTTTTGGACCTTTTTTTTAGGGTAAAGGACAACTTAATGAATTTTCCTTCAAAAAGCCCCTGAGTAGGAGACGTGTGGCTCAATAAGGACATTTTATAATTTGTATTTTTTTTGACCATATTGCCCTTCTATATATATATATCATATATTTGAAAATCTGAACTCATGAATACACAGATCTTATATATTTGAATCAGTGAGAAGGATCTACGAAATCCATGAAGACAATCTCAAAATCTGAAGATCTCACCCTTGGTCAACAATACACGATCTCGCCAGCAACGATCAACACTCTCAATTAAACGAGAGATTACGTTTCAAATCTGTACAAATCTATATCAGATTTAGAGAGTTTCATCGAGATTTGTGAGTATTGATGGAGTTTTAGAGGTTTTGTTTCAATCACGTGATTGATTATTGTTCAAGTTCAATCAAATATGTTAATTTGTTGATTAGTTTTTTGTTTTGTTTTGTTTTTGTTTTTGATTTATTTTTATTGTGTATGATCTGATTTTGTTTGACAAAATGAGAGTAAAATTTTATTCTGGTATGTGCTCTATTTTTGTTTGATAGAATGAGTAAAATTTTACTCTGATACGTGCTCTATTTTTGTTTGACAGAATGAGCAAAATTTTACTCTAGTATGTACTCTGTTTTTGTTTGACAGAATGAGAGTAATTTTACTCTGATATGTGCTCTGTTTTTGTTTGACAGAATGAGAGTAAAATTTTACTCTGGTGTCTGTTCTGTTTTTTATTTTTTTATTTTTGATACAATGACAGTAAAATTTTACTCTATTATTGTGTACTTCTGTTATTTGTTTACAGAGTAACGAGTTCAAGTGATGAAACAGACTGAGGGAGACAAACGATTCCATCGTTTGATATTTGCCCATTTATATGGAAGGATGTGTCAGTCTTTTCACTATATTTTTTTTATTTGAGGGACTTTTGGAACCAATATTTTATTACATGGGCTTCACACAAAAAAGGCCCAATGAGAGGGGCTTTTCAGCAAAACTCCTTATTTTTTTTTGTTAATACAATAAAATAAGGAGTTCCAATTCATGGTAACACAATTTATTATATCCTTGTGTTTTGAGTGTTTCTTGTTTGAGATTTGAGAAGAGATTTAGAAAATGAAAGGAAAAATGTATGAACTTGGTAAAATGTGATATATTTTATTCGTATTTCACCTACTATTTTCTTTTCTCTTTCTAAATCCTTTCCCACATCCACAAACCAAACACAGCATTAGGCAATGGTGATGGAAACAAAAAGACATTTTGTTCCTTGTTTCCATTTAAGCATCAGTCATTATATTTTATTAAAGTGTCTGATCGAAACATTGATATAGATCTCTGGTAAGTTTTTCAAATGGTTTAATTTGATTGTTATGAGTCCTTGAAACTGCAATGCTTTTCATTATCATGAACTAGGTAGTCCAATACATTTATGAAAATCGTCTTTCAATAAACAATTGCAAATTCTCTTCATCTTTGAAACACAGAAACATAGAGGGAGAGAGGGGGACCTGGAAAAGCGTTTCCAGATTGAATCAGAATAGGCGGCTCTTCTGAGGTATTTGCAGGACATGGCCACGCTAGAGATGTCTCGGAGGTTGAGGTAGGTAGCACAGTGGACCAGAGAATCGATATTGAGATCCGTAATGGTTGTGGCAGAGGAGCTCTGGTCGATCGACGGTGATGGATCCACCATCTTTCGAATTCTCGGCAATTGAATCTTGAAACCCTTATCGAAACCACGATCGATTCAAAGAGATGGCCGATAAAATTATTCCCAGACAAACAAAAATCATACAATACAGATTAATTCTGGGTAAACTACCAATAGGTCCTACTTGGGAGACTTATTACCAATAGGTCCTACTTTGAGACTTATTACCCATTAAGTCCTATTTGATATAATTTATTAAGTGATAAAGACAAATTTTATCAGTCTTTTTTTTTATGAATAATTTTATAGTGATAAATTTATCAGTCTCTTTTTTTATGAATAATTTTTTAGTGATAAATTTATCACTCTCTTATTTTTATAGTGTTAAATTTATTAGTTAGGACCTGTAGGTAAATAAGTATAGTGAATAGGACTAATTGGTAAGTACCCCATTAATTCTCAACCGGATTCTCGCGCCGCCTTCGTTGGATGGCGGAGCCCGGTCGATTTACCAAATCACCACTTCCCCGTTGGTTTTAAACCACGAAACGACGTCGTCAATAAAATAAATTAAAAGTGAAAATTATTAACAACATTATAAACCCTTATACTTTACTCAAAAAAATAATTAATAAATTTTTTTTTAAAAAAAAATGAATTATTTTATTAATTTAATTTTTATTATACAAATATATTCATAAATAAATTATAGAGTGATTTTTGGATTGACTAAAGTTTTTACACGTGAACCAAACACGATTATACAAAATCAAAACCCAGAACCAAACATATCCTATACCGAAGCCCAAAGATGCTCTAGACAGAAGCCCAAATCCAGGAATTGCTAGCAGCCCATTAAGGAGAGAATATGCTTGACTTGATGGATCCGAGCTTGCCAAAGACGCAATTATTGGGTTACCCTGTAAGCTATCATTTGTCCAGTTGAAAAAAAAGTAAGTTCTTATTTGGCATGTTTTGGAAAGTATGTTAAAAATTAATTTTTTTGATTCTTTTAATATTTTTTTAAATTATATAAAAAAGTAAAAAATTAATGTAACCCAAAAATCTAAAAATTCAAAAAGTCAAAAAATTAAAAAACTGACTTTTAACTGAATTTTCAAAATACTCAAACATAATTGATTTATCTGTAAGATTTATCAAAACATTAGTGGTGTTTGTCCACCTGATGCCGATGGATGTATTATTAAAATTGAAATATATCAATTTTGATTTTGATTTAAAAGTATACTTGTGTTGCAGTGGGCTCAAAGTCTTTGGGTCTTAACCTCTAAGCTATATAATTTTGTATTTTAAATATGTTGGAAGGACATTTGATTTATGGGGTGTTTTGTCAACATATTAAAAAAAAGTTAAAAATCAATTTTTAACCCATTTTGAATTACATCATCTCTCACATGAAATAGTAAAAAAAGCTTTAAAAAAATCAAAAAGTTAATTTTTAACCATCTTGTCAAAACACCCCTATATATAGTATAGATAATGAATTGTGGTGTTGGGTATCCAAATTTTCGCTCATTTATGGCCTCGTTTGGGAAGTTAGCTATTTTAATAAACTATTTTAGTTTTTGGCTATTTTAGTAGGCTAAAATAATTGTGTTTGGAAAGAGAGTTTAATTTTTTTGTAGTTGGATGTAATGTTTGTGAGAGAAAAATAAAACAATTATGGATTTGATGTGACATTTTGTCTTATTGACTATTTTAGCCTATTTTATTTTTTGTAAATTCAAAAAAAGCTAACTTTTGGCTTTCCAAACACCGCCAAGCCATCATAGAGATGGAATATCATTTTTTATATATTTAAAAATGAAAAAATAGCTAGATTGTATTAAAGTTTTGTACCTTAACACCTTGTTAAACATGAGTAATGTTAGGAATTTTAACAAAATTATTAAAATTTTTACACAATAAACACATGGGTGTGGGACTCATATAAAATTTTTGATAAAATTTTTAGGATCTTTAACATTTATGGTTAAACACTATCACTTATTTATGAAAATTATTTTCATATTAAAAAATCATGTTTTAAGGTCTTAATATTGTAAGTCAGGGCAACAGATAGCACTTGATTTGTTACTAAATTTTGTTAAGAAAATGGAATACTAAGTTGACCATTTATGTCTCCATCATGGTTGCTTATATGTGATAGTTGCAACTTAAAATAATCTTCTTAAAGTAATACATTACAAAACATCCATTTCAGCTATCAGATGGCTGGTTGCATAAATTAACATGGTTAAGTCAATTATCTCTAAACTAGTCTTCTTCCTTTACTTACTTTGAAAGACTTAGATATGATTCGCACTAAAATAGTTAGGATACACTCATTTAGAGTTTTTTTAGTGATTTTTTTTTTTTTGTGGGCTTTTTTGGAATTTAAAAAAATTAATGTGATTAGGAAGTTGATAAATTTTTTTTATAAGTAAAAAAATTGATCTCACATTAGACATTTTTAACTGATGAATAAATAATTTTTGCAAATCAAGAAATTGATTGATTGATCTGTATTCTTTCCAACAACTATGCAATATAAATAAGTTATTAGTACCTATAAAGACCGACGATGCAGAGTGAACTTTAGAACGAGTTGAATGTAATATAAATGATAGAATAAAAAATTAAGAATACCTAGTAGTAGGGATATAGATGGAAGGCCTCATTCGGTTATCAGCTTTAAGTTGGTCTTTTTGTTTAGGAAAAATTAAATAAAAAGATTTTTCTAAAAATGCAGGCTGTTGAGCTAAAAAATAAAAAATAAAAAAAACTCGGTCTTAAGTTGCGGCAAAATGAGCATTTTTTTAAATTTTCATAAAATTAAGTAATTAATTCTATAGTGCAAATACAACTCAAATCTCATATTAAATTACCCAATTCAATGCCTAATCTAAACCATTGACCTAGTTGAATAGAATAATCACAACTTGGCCTCAAAGTCTCCAAAGAGCAATAAAAAAGTTGAATAATTATATTTCATAGGGTTAACCACACAACTAAGCAGGAAAAAAAAGGGTTTAATCTTGTCATTACAAAAGTCTGGGGACAATGAAATTAAATTGATTTTAATAAAAAAGGTGTGAATTGTGAGGGCTGCTGCTGTATTTATCATCCATTGACCACCCTAATTAAATAGACACAAACTAAAAAATGATCCTCCAAACAACTTAATATTTATGGCACCAAAGTACTCTACTTTGGTTGGTTTTGATTTGCTTAGGGGTCTTCAAAGTCTGTTCTTGTTTTTTTTAAGAAACTGGAAAGACAAATTCTTTTTGCATTCTTACTTTGAAGGAATGGCTCAGTTATAAATTTGATTATTATCAATGATCCAAAACTAATGCTAAAGGTTTCAATGTTTGAGATGATTTTTGTGTTTGATCGTTGAAAATCAACACTGATAATTGTTCGGTGACAAAATGGCAATGAATTGATGTTGATCGCCGAAACCATTTGATCACCAAAATTTTTTTGGTAGTGCAAATTGAAATAACTTATTTGATGGCCATAATGTTGTAGCAAAATGATTTTATTAGCATAATATAGAGATTTTTTTAAAAATTTTTGAAGTTTATTGTTATCAATCAGTATGGGAATATAATATTTTACAAATATCAATACAATCACATCAAACTGAATAATCAACCATTTAAAAAAGTCTAACAATACAAATCTTCAAACCAAACACTAACAATTACTTAAGAAAGACTTAAAATAGAAAAGAAACAAACAACTGCAGAAATAATCAATCCTTGTTAGGCACAAATAATTTGACTTGTAGACACTTTGGTTCAATTTATTTTATCTAGTCTTGAAAATAAATTTTTTATGTGTAAATCTTATGTAACATCATCATATATTAATAATTGGTAGCTCAAATACATTCAGATTAAGAAGTCAAGAACTACTCACGTCACTTTAGTTTTTTTCCACCAAATTTAATTAGCAGAAACAGTGAATCATCTATAAATAAATAAAAATTAAATGTGTTAGGGAAGTTCTTGTCTAGTCTTGAAGTCAAACTAATTTCATCAGCTTACAAGAGAAAATGAGCTCACATATATATATATATATATTTTTTGATAACCGAGTGTCCGGGCCAGCTTACCGCACCTCGATTAATCTCGGGGCCCTAGAGTTAACGACCGGGCAAACCTCCAGTGGCCCGCCAGGAGCACAGCGGGGAGTGGGATTCGAACCTGAGACCTAGAGAGGAGCAAACTCCTAGGCCCCAAGTCCCTTGGCCTCAACCAACTGGGCTACCCTTGCGGGTTCTCACATATATATATATATATATATATATATATACTTCCTTTGCCTTCATGCATGCTATGCCAGAAACAAAACATTTTTTGTGAAACTTCACAAAAAAAATTTACTCTTAAGAATTTTTTGTTTACCCCTGTCCATTCGGACTAATTTTTATATACATATTGAGAGGGTAATTTATACAGATAAATTGGGCCGAGCTGGGATAGTGGGCCGCACGGTGGGCCGTGTTAAAAAGGCTTAGAAGATGGGCCATACGGTAGTCCGGTCCGAAGTAAGAGATTGCCACCGGTGTGAGTGGGCTTAGTTCGGCCTTTATTGTTGGTTAGCTCGGTCGCTATGTTTGAATCGAGGTAAGTTGGGCCTGTTTTAGGACCTAAGTAAAGGTTAGTTCGGCTTAAGTCTTCTATGGATAGCTCGGCTTTTGCATGTGAGGCCGAGGTAGGAGAAGGGTTTCGAAGAACCGATGTAATCGTTAGACGGTCGAGGCATGGTACGGCTAACTTGACTTCGGCATGAGGAGCCGAAGTAAGAATATGGGAAGGCGAATCCGAGCTATGGGTTAGCTCGGTCGTACAGCCGGTCTGACTGGGAAATGCTACTTCGGTCATATTGGAGTTCGGCCAGGGTAAAACCATCTCACTTGGTTTAAGCAGTGAGGGGGGTGTTGGAGGATAAGCGCTATCTTCCAGGAGTATGAATCCTAGGAGGACTCTACATGGAGGAGTAAGAGTCCTACTTTGATTGTGCCACACGAAACCTATAAAAGCTCACCCATATCACCTTTGGAGAGGTAATGCAACTTTGCTCCCTGAATTCATAGAGCTTTTGTCTATTTGTCAAGCTTACTGACTTAGGCATCGGAGATGTTTCCGGCACACACCCGCCGGCTAGCTCACGTGTGTATTTTCAGGTAGTTGAACGACGTCGTACGGAGGAGCGCAGACTTGGTCAACAAGATTATACGAGAAGGTGTATTTCTTTCCCGTACAATTGGCGCCGTCTGTGGGAAGTCAGACAAGAACAACCTCTTGATCAAGCTTTTCCTCCCAGAAATCAATGGCGAACAACGAAGAATTACCGCAGTCCGCCGTCGACGGACTAACTCCAGAAGGGGGTGCAAGGCGCGAAGGCTTACCCTTGGTGACTCCCATGGCGAACCTGGAACCACAAAGACAAAATTCCAGGAGGGATGCAAGGGGACGAAGGCGGAATAACAGTCCCCATCACTCTCGTTCGCAAAGCCTAGAAAGACAAAGACGCAGAATTGATCCTCAAACTTTGGAGGATCGCGTCAGGGAACAAGACGAATTGATCCGTCGGATGGCAGCAGACATGGAATCTCTGAAACGTCAGGTGAAAGGAAAAGAAGTGGCGACAGGAGAGGGGCGCACAAACAAGACGCCCCCTCGCCACTCGGAAAGTCGTAGTCGGAATACTACGCCATTTCAAGCGGAAAGCAAAAGCCTCAGGACAGGCGACACGCATTCCAGATCTTCCAGGACTCGTCACTCTAGGTATGAGAGGACGAGGTCTGAGAGGTCGTACACCGAAGGAAGCACTTATTGGCCGTCGCATACACATCAAACGAGATCCAGACAGACAGAGTTACCTAGATCGTCCAACCTACGAACCGTGCTAGAAGAGAAGGCACGGTGGAAGGAGGACTCCAGGGCGCGCGATCCACACAGAGTTTCTGCCTTACAGCGGTTGGCTCCTCGGACGCATGGAAGCGTCGAGGTTGGAATGCCAATACCGTGCCCGGCCTACGAACCAACGGACAAGGCGTTGGCGAGGCTGCAGACCTCACAATTCGTCCCAGCAATAGAGAACGCGCCCTTACCGTCAGGCTTCCTCCAGCCCAAATTCACAACATACGAGGGGAAGACGGACCCCTACTTACACTTAAGCCACTTTCGCCAGGTCATGGCTGTATACCGGCGGAATGAGGCCTTGATGTGCATCCTATTCCCTTCAAGCCTTGGCAATCTAGGCTTGACTTGGTTTGAGAAACTTCCAGAAGGCAGCATAGCCTCCTGGGCGCAATTGGCGGAGGCGTTCGTGACAAGGTTCCGAACAAACACTAAAACTCCGGTGGAGATCGACCAGCTACTCTCCATCGATATGGGCGACAAGGAGACCCTGAGATCATACAACAGTCGCTACTGGGAGACATTCAACTAGATTGGGGACTGCCCAACCAATCTTGCCATTGCGCAATACAAAAGAGGCCTTCCAGTCGGGAACAGACT
Organism: Camellia japonica; assembly: GCA_030407325.1. NCBI lineage: Eukaryota > Viridiplantae > Streptophyta > Magnoliopsida > Ericales > Theaceae > Camellia > Camellia japonica. Next base: position 12,663,347 of record JAPPVO010000002.1, on the reverse strand, counting down.
AAGGGACTCTATCACCATGACACCGCCTCTCACCATAGAGGCCCTGATGGAGAGAGTGCATCAGCACATCAGGGTGGAAGAGGATGGCGCACGTGCCAAAGCAAAAACTGGCACGACCGCAGTACCAGAAAAGAGGGCAAAGGTCAACGCGGTAGACCGTCCGAACAGAAACGGACGTGGCAAAAGAGACAATGGAGAAGACCAGGACAAGAGATGGCTGAGAGTCCGCACCGCCATAACCACGGTCTTCAAGAAACCGATCTACCGCATACTTAGTGAAATTCGAGACGAGCCTTTCGTCAAGTGGCCAGCCAAGCTAGGCGAGGCACAGAAGGACTACGATGACAGATCGAGGTGCACCTTCCACAAAGAAAAGGGGCACCGCACTGAGAATTGCACGCCATTGAGGCAGCATTTGGAAGAGTTGGTGGCAGCAGGCCACCTGGACAAGTACATAGAAGGAGGGGCACAGCCAGCCCCCCAGGACCAGAACATGCCCAATGGAATGCCGATCGACGCCCTACCTCAAGGCGTCATCAACGTAATACATGGAGTCTTTGAACCTGAGCGTGTATGCGAGCTCAGAGGTTCAATAAAAAAGGCTGAGCACTTCAGAGAGGTGCTAAGTGCCCAACCAGTCACCAAAAAGGGGAAGACAGAGGCCACAAATGTCATGTCTTTTTTGGATAAAGACTTGGCAAGGATTTATTGCCCTCACAACGATGCCTTGGTCGTCACTCTCCGAGTCAAGGACTTTGACGTCAAGCGGATTCTGATTGACCAAGGTAGTTCGTGTGAAATCATGTACTATGAAACCTTCAAACAACTAAAGTTGCAAGATAAAGACTTGGCGCCTGCCGTATCTCCCCTTATCGGATTTAACTCCATGCCAGAATGGCCCGTCGGCAAAATTATCCTCCCAGTCAGAGCAGGGAGTGTGACGAAACAAGTGGAGTTTGGTGTTGAAGGCCCCTCCACTTACAACATAATCTTGGGCAGAACATGGCTGCATGCCATGCGCTCGGTGGCGTCCTCCTACCACCAAGTGATGCGGTTCCCAAACGACGCCGAGTAATTGAGGAGGTTTATGGATATCAGATCATGTCGAAACAGTGCTTTGTCACTGTAAACGGCAGCCGCGCTGCAAAGGATACGTTCATTCGGTGGAAGAACCTGAGAGCAATGAACTATTCGCAGATGTTGGCAAAGCGGCTAGTCAGAAAGCAGTGGAGGACTTGGTGGAAGTCAGAATAGATGAAAAGAACCCGGATAAGTTCTTTTTGCTTGGTTCATCATTGTCCACTGAGAGATTGGAGGTCTTGGAATTTTTGACCTCCAACATCGAAGTGTTCGCCTGGACCCCATACGACATGCCAGGCATTGATCCCAACTTCATCTGTCACCAACTCAACGTGACCCTTCTGCCAGACCAATCATTCAGCGCACCCGCAGATCGGCGCTCCACTACGCCGAAATAGTGGCAGAGGAAGTAAAACCTGCTGGAAGCAGGGGCAATCAGAGAGGTGCACTACCCAAGATGGATCTCCAACACCGTCGTAGTGCCAAAGAAGAATGGCAAGTGGCGTGTTTGCGTCGACTACAAAACGGTCAACAAGGCGTGCCCAAAGGATAGCTTTCCTCTACCAAGGATAGATCAACTGGTAGACTTAACGGCAGGACACAACAGACTTAGTTTTCTAGACGCATACAGAGGCTACCACCAAACTGCCATGCACAAACCAGACCAGGAGGTCACATCCTTCACCACGCCAAGAGGACTATACTGCTACAAGGTCATGCCCTTTGGCCTAAAGAACGCAGGGGCAACATTCCAACGGATGGTCACAAAGATGTTCGAACCATTGTTAGGCAGAACGATGGAGGCTTACATCGACGATATGGTGGTCAAAAGCAAGGATGAGAATGACCATCTTAAAGACCTAGGTGAGATGTTTGAGATCCTAAAGAAGCATAAGTTACGCCTCAACGCGTCGAAGTGTGCATTCGGAGTAGGATCTGGCAAATTCCTGGGCTTCCTGGTGACCAACCGGGGTATAGAAGCAGACCCCTCCCAGATCAAGGCAATTCAGGATCTGGAGAGACCAAACTCAGTCAAAAAAGTGCAGCATCTCACTGGCATGGCCGCCGCGCTTAATCGATTCATAAGCCAGTCGTCTGACAGATTACGACCATTCTTCCATGCTTTGAAAGCCAAGTTTGAATGGGACGACGAATGCGACCAAGCTCTGGAAAGCTTGAAGGAATACATGTCTTCTCCACCACTACTTGTAACCCCAATTCCTGGAGAAGAACTGTTCTTGTACCTCGCAGTTTCTCAGCATGCAATCAGCGCAGTGTTGGTCCGCGCAGAAGGAGTCCAACATCTTCCCATCTACTACGTCAGCAAGACATTACTGGGCGCCGAAAAAGGTACTTGCCACTGGAGAAACTGGCATTGGCCTTGATGATCTCAAGGAAGCTATCACATTACTTCCACGCCCACACCATAGTTTTCTCACAGCCTTCCCATTAAAGGCTTTATTTGAAAGAGCAAACTTCTCTGGGCGAATTCTGAAGTGGGCAGTAGAGTTGGGACAATACGACATCAAGTTCCAACCTAGGACCGCAATAAAAACACAAGCATTGGCAGATTTTGTCGCAGAATTCACACCAGGAAGTCACATCTGCCCAGTCGACCTAACTGAAACGACCGAACTAGGGATGGAAGTTGACGTCGGAATAACGCAACCCCTAGTACTGGTTACTCAGTCAGGCCCCACGGCAGACCAGAGTAAAGAAAGGGAAAGAAACAGACCATGCTACACCAAGTCAGGACTCGCCAACAAATAAAGACTTGGTGCAAACAGAAAGCAAGGGGCAGACAACGAGCATGGACTCTGAAGAAGACACCAGCATCATGGAAGATCCCAAGGCATCATCTGATCCCTCCACCTGCTGGAAGTTGTTCGTCGGAGAGATGTGAAAGCTCTTCGTGGATGGAGCATCCAACCGACATGGAGCAGGACTTGGCATAGTCCTCATCTCTCCAGATGGCCTAGTGGTGGAGCAGGCAATCAACCTTGGCTTCCCAGCATCAAACAACGAAGCAGAGTATGAAGCGCTTCTGGCAGGCCTCAAGTTAGCGTTCTACATGAAGGCCACCGAGCTAATGGTTTACAGCGACTCCCAGTTGGTGGTAAACCAAATATCTGGCGACTATGAGGCAAGGATATAGAATGGCCAAGTACCAAGAATTGGTCAGAACAGAAATAAAGAAGTTTGAAGTGGTAATGATAGAACAGATCGGCAGAGAGGAAAACAGCAGAGCAGACGAACTAGCAGGCTTCGCCTCAATGGCAGACACCTCCATTCCTCACCCACTACTAATCGACTATCTGCCTAGACCAAGCATTGAAGACCCAGAAGCAGAAGAGGTATGTTGCGCAGAATTAGGCCCTTCCTGGATGGATCCCATCATACTGTTCCTGAAAGACGGCACCCTACCAGAAGAGAAGAAAGAAGCCAACAGAATCAGAGCAAAGTCGCAGCGATTTTGGCTCTCTCCATCCTTGGCATTATACAAGAAGTCGTTCTCAGGACCTTACTTGAAGTGTGTTCACCCCAGCAAAGTGGAAGCATTCCTATTCGAAATACATGAGGGGTATGCGGCAGCCATCAAGGAGGAAGATCACTGGCATATAGAGCAATTTCACAAGGATATTGGTGGCCATACATGCAAGCAGATTCAGAGAAGTATGTTAAAAAATGCGAAAAGTGTCAAAAATTCGCACACCAAATACACCAACCTGCCAGAGAACTTCTACCTCTAACCAGTCCATGGCCTTTCGCAATGTGGGGATTGGACATAGTAGGCCCACTTCCAACAGCTCCAGGCAACAGGAAGTTCTTTCTTGCCGCAACTGACTACTTTACAAAGTGGGTAGAAGTAGAAGCCTTGGCGTCAATCAAGGAAAAAGATGTGAAGAAGTTTGTCTGGCAAAATATCATCACTCGATTTGGCATACCAAAGGCACTGATCTCAGACAACGGCACTCAGTTCGATGGTAGAATTTTTAGAGACTTTTGTGAAGAATACAAGATAGAATTCTACAATTCTACACCGGCATATCCCCAAGCAAAATGGTCAGCAGAGGCCTCAAACAAGGTCGTCTTAGACGGATTGAAGAAAAGGTTAGAAAGAGCAAAAGGCAAGTGGGCAGAAGAGCTCCCTCATGTTTTATGGGCTTACCGCACCACGCCGCGACGATCAACAAAAGAACACCATTCTCCTTAGCTTATGGCATGGAAGCAGTCATCCCATTAGAAGTTGGCCTCCCCACAATCCGAAGCGAAAACTTTAATCCAGACTTAAATGGCGAAGCCATAGCATTGGAGCTTGACCTTGCAGAAGAAAGAAGAGACAGAGCATTGGTTCACATTGCCTCCTACCAACAAGAGTTGTCCAGAAAGTATAACAAAACAGTGCATCCAAGGCAAATCAAGATCGGAGATTGGGTACTGCGCAAAGTCATGGGAAATACCTTGATACCAGGAGATGGCAAGCTAGGACCTAACTGGGAAGGACCTTACAAAATGGTCGGATTAGCAGGCAAAGGGGCATACCACTTAGAAGATGAGGATGGCAAAGCAATTCCCCGGCCATGGAACACTGCCAATCTCAAGTTGTTTTATTTTTAGTTTTTTTTTTTCTAAGTATGTGTAATTTTTTACTTTCTCAATAAAACAAGTCGATTCTTTTTCAGTATAATTGTTTTCAGGAGACAGTAGCTTTTAGTAAGTTAGGAGCATTATAAATATAGTTGGCCGGAATAACCAACTATGAACCCTTCCTAAGCCCAGGATAAGGATCTAGGCTGCAGGACGTTTGGTCGGAACAACCAAACATTTTATTCTAAGTTGGCTGGAAAAACCAACTTAGAGGTTGGCTGGATTAAACCAACTCTTTGTACTCTTCAGCCGAAGTAAGTGTATGGCTGAAGAGAGGTTGGCTGGATTAAACCAACTCTTTGTACTCTTCAGCCGAAGTAAGTTGTATCGGCTGAAGAGTGGTTGGCTGGATTAAACCAACTCTTTGTACTCTTCAGCCGAAGTAAGTTATATCGGCTGAAGAGTGGTTGGCTGGATTAAACCAACTCTTTGTACTCTTCAGCCGAAGTAAGTGTATGGCTGAAGAGTGGTTGGCTGGATTAACCCAACTCTATGTACTCTTCAGCCGAAGTGAGTTATATCGGCTAAAGAGTGGTTGGCTAGCAAGTTAGATAGTTAAACCGAAATCACAGTTAATGAAAAATTCATTACAAGTGTAAGCATACATACACAAAACTGGAATAAGAGTTAAAGAAATTTTCATTAAAGTGCAAACCAAGTACAATTAGGGAAGCCGCAGCCCGGTTACAAAAATTCAAAAGAAGAAAGAAAAAAGGAAAATCAACGAAGAAGAGCATCTAGTTCGGCATCAAATTCGTCATCGGCATCTACCCTAAGTCCGGTGGCGGTCGGGAGCACGGTCTGAACTGGGAGCTCGGTCTCAGCCTGAACCTGGGTCTCAGCTTGAACCTCAGTCTCAGTTGATGGTGGCTCGTCCTTCGGTCTTCAATGATGGCTCTCCGACCGAACTGTCTGATTATTTTGATCATTGACGACCGGGGTGGGAGTTTGCTCATCTTCTTCAGAATCCTCATCATCATCATCTTCATCACCAGACCCCTCAAGGAACTGCCTTTGGAGATCGGCAGCGTATTGTGAAAGTGAAGCTGGAATGGAGTACGGTGGAGCGTCGTAGACCTCGGTGTCGGGCGTACAACCGAACTTCTCCACCGCAGTCCTCCAGCCACACTTGAAAAAGAGATCTTTTGCTGCGTCACATTGCTGGGTGTATGCTACTTCGGCCTCCTTGAAGCCCCGCTTCTCGGCCTTCTTCACCTCCCCCTTCAATTGGTTTATCTCGGCATCCTTTTTCTTCTCAATTAAAGCCAAGATACGTAGGTATCTATCTTTTGCCTCGTTGGCAACTTTTTTCTTCTCGGCTTCGACCAAATTGGCAACCTCGGTCAGCCGACCATTCTCCGCACGAAGCACGGCCAGCTGCTTCTTTGCCTTCTCTAGTTCGGCTGACTTTGTTTCGGCTTCCGCCATTGCCTCCCTTGTGCTTCGCCGAAGTTCCATGACCCTTCTGTGAGTGACTTGGTTTTTCTGGATGGCCTGCAAAGGAGAAGTAACGTTAGCCGGACTCAAAGTTGAGAAATTTACATAGAAAGAAGAAAGCTGCTTACCAGGATCATGGACTTCGTAGAGGACCGGATTGACTTCAGCTCGGTGTTAAGCTGTTTGTAATGGTGCTCCATGTCCTTTGGAAGGCACACACTTTTGGCCAGGTTGTAAGCCATCAAGTGGTCCTTCTCAGCAACGACCGAATCTTCAACTGTGATAGCTCGGTTGTCGAAGGAGAGGGTGGGAGCCCATGGGAGGAAGTGGCAGTTCGGTCAGTTTGCTCCGTCGGAGGCTTTGCTGGGGGCTTGGAGGAGAGCTTTGTGGCAGAACGGTCTCGTCCTCATCCGCAAGATGTGGCTCGGTTTGGGTGGTCCGAGCGCGCTTGTTTCGACGAGATGAGGATGGCTGTTGAGAAGGAGTGCTACCACGGTCTCAGTTGCCTGACCGGGTTATGGTGCCTCAGCTCTGGTTGTCGCGGTCAGCATTGCCTTCAGCCTGTTCTTCTTTGCCATTTCTTGTTCGGCAGTAAGTGGCACAAGGTTGATCTGGGGCAAGGAAGGGTCCGGCTTTGATGCGTCTTCGAGGAGGAAGTCGGTCATCCTTGCTTTTCGGCGACCGGAGTAGCGGTAAGTCGGTTCGAAGTTTAGAAGCTTTGCCCAACTTCTCTCCTTTACTCTTAGTGCGGCGCGCAGAAGACTGAGGTTGGGGTAGCCGTAGTTTGAAAGGAGATGGGCTTTATCTGCAAAAAAGATAAACTGTTAGTTCGGTTTAGAGGAGAGAGCCGAAATAGAGAAAAGTGTGAAATACAACCGAAGTAAGTGTACCAGGAATTCCTTTGTTCCAGTTTATTCCCCAGCAGGAATCTGGGCCTGGTGGTCCTCAAAATTCCCAGAGACCCAAAAGAAGTCATCGTCGTTTAAGTCTTTGTCCGGTGTGTGTTTTATTATTTTCTCTCGGCCACGGCGTACTTCAAGTAATAACACCAGCCTTCGTTTTCTGATCCTATGGAGTATTGGTGAAGTATCTCGGCCAAACCTAGGTTGAGACCGGTTTGATGGTTCAGTGCGGCTATACCCATTATTATTCGGTATGTATTGGTGGACAGCTGGGTGGGGCATAGTCTGGTTTGTCTTAAGAATTTACAAATTAAGGGTTGGACTGGGAATCTAAGTCCGGTCTCTATTATTGATTGGAGGGTAAAGGGAACAAAACCTTTTTTGCCCCATGGGTCAACATCTTGTTCGGCTAAAGTAAGGTTTACATCGGCTGGAATATTGTAATCCTTTCTGAATTCGGCTAAGCCGCCTGGGGTTTCTACTAGGAACCTATACTTCCCCATTTATTGTATAAATTAGGAATAAATTATCTCAGTCGAAAAAGTGTGCTCAGTAGCTCGGCTGAGCGCAGGAAAGTGCCTGGCAACCTAAGTCTGCAAAGTGGAAAACAAGGTGTTAAGCACAGATCGTTGACCGTGCTACAAAAAAAAAAAAAAAAAGCAAAGCAAGAAAAGACAGTTCTACTTCGGCTATGCGGGGTACTACATGATCTACCTCGGTTTCTGAAAGGTGTGTTCTTATCTCGGTTCACAAGGTACTTGGTTATTTCGGTTATACCTATGGTTTTTGTTACTCCGGTTAAGCATCAAGGGGCAGCTTTCTGAGTCCGGTTTAGAAATTCAGAAAACTGGCTTAGCCCGAAGCCTTAGCTCGGTCGAGGGCCAAGATTACTAGTGCGGTGCGTTTTTATTTCGGCTAGTATGAATCAGATGGTGACTTATTAAAGCTACTGAGATGTGCACAAGTGCCAGTCCGGTTCCAGTTTTCCTATATCTGTGTATAAAAGTAAATGGTATCCTAGTTCGGTTGCTTCGTGATTTTGGATCAAAATCAGTGTTCTACAGGTTCTTATGTGCATTCATATGTTCTATGGCTAAGTTTTTCAGAAACAACACAAAAAGTGTTTTGCAAAAACACATTATACTAGATTGGACAAAAGCAAAACTAAGCAAAAAAAACAGATTTATGGTGCTTACCTGAGGAGAGGAAGAGCAGGAGATGAGAGCAGCAACAGCAAATGGAGAACACGTAGCTTCTTCAGAATGCAAAATAAAGAGACAGCAAGAACTCAGGAGAGGAAGGGACAGTGAAGCAGTTTGGTGAATGATTTGAGAGGTAGAAGGGTTGTTTTGTTTTGATGGTGGAATCATAAGGCGGGAACTGTTCAAAATTTCGGAGTACGAGGAACGACGTGACAGCTGTGGATAGCCAATAAGAACCTGCCACGTGTCATTGGAATACTGAACGATTCAGATGCTGCAATTGAAAAGACATTGTGACCGGGTAAGAACAGCTCGACTTAAATTTAGCTCGGCTGGATATGCTAAATGGTTTTAGCTCGGCTGAAAAAGCTAATGGGTAAAGTTAGTTCGGCTGGAAAAGCTAAGGGGGTTTTAGCTCGGCTGGAAAGGCTAATGGGTGTTTTTAGCACGGCTGGAGAGGCTAAAACTCTAGCTCGGCTAGAGAGGTTAAAACTCTAGCTCGGCTGATAAGACAGGTAATCCCTATCATACTATATAGATGGAATTAAGGGGCAATTGAGAGGGTAATTTATACAGATAAATTGGGCCGAGCTGGGATAGTGGACCGCACGGTGGGCCGTGTTAAGAAGGCTTAGAAGATGGGCCATACGGTAGTCCGGTCCGAAGTAAGATTGCCACCGGTGTGAGTGGGTTTAGTTCGGCCTTTATTGTTGGTTAGCTCGGTCGCTATGTTTGAACCGAGGTAAGTTGGGCCTGTTTTAGGACCTAAGTAAAGGTTAGTTCGGCTTAAGTTTTCTATGGATAGCTCGGCTTTTGCATGTGAGGCCGAGGTAAGAGAAGGGTTTCGAAGAACCGATGTAATCGTTAGACCAGTTGAGGCATGGTACGGCTAACTTGACTTCGGCATGAGGAGCCGAAGTAAGAACATGGGAAGGCGAATCCGAGCTATGGGTTAGCTCGGTCGTACAGCCGGTCTGACTGGGAAATGCTACTTCGGTCATATTGGAGTTCGGCCAGGGTAAAACCAGCTCACTTGGTTTAAGCAGTGAGGGGGGTGTTGGAGGATAAGCGCTATCTTCCAGGAGTATGAATCCTAGGAGGACTCTACATGGAGGAGTAAGAGTCCTACTTGGATTGTGCCACACGAAACCTATAAAAGCTCACCCATATCACCTTTGGAGAGGTAATGCAACTTTGCTCCCTGAATTCATAGAGCTTTTGTCTATTTGTCAAGTTTACTGACTTAGGCATCGGAGAGGTTTCCGGCACACACCCGCCGGCTAGCTCACGTGTGTATTTTCAGGTAGTTGAACGACGTCGTACGGAGGAGCGCAGACTTGGTCAACAGGATTATACGAGAAGGTGTATTTCTTTCCCGTACACATATAATCTTAAAATTCTACATGTATCACATAATTATTGGACTAACATCTTAAGAATAGTCTTTAAAAAGATGAGAAGTGAAATATTTAATCATTGATTTCCGGGATGGAACTAGAATTTCATCAATGGAGAGGTCAAAAGACAAAAAAAAAAATTTCACTATATACATAAGCGCACTTGTATATGTTGGACAATCTTCATTGTATTTAAAAATAAATTTTGTTTGTGTACTTAACAATAAACGGAATACAGAAGAAACAAAGAAAATGAGAGAGATAGTTTGATTACAAAAATCAAAATGGTAAATAAAAATAAATAAATAAATAAAAAATAGATTTTTATTTTATTTACAAAAAACAAAATCAAAATATGATATAAACAAATAAAAATAGAAAATAAATAAACAACTTACTTTATTAATTTCTTGAACAAAGTTTTGATCAAGTACAGTGTTTAACATTGTGTCCTTAAGACAAATTCGTCCTCTCCACGGTGCTTTCAAATTGTGGACGTCTATCTCCCAGGATAAAATGATCAACAGTGAATAGTAGCAGCACTACACATTATTTACACAACGAACATACTAAGTGTTTACACTCTTTTTCACAAGGAAAATGATGCAGCAAAATGCAAAGAGAGCATGTAGAATTTGGGATAAAAAGTGGAGTGAAAAAACCAAGTGAGGGATTGCCTATTTATAAATACAGTGGTACCTTTTCAGTTTGAATTAAACAGGTAGCATACCTGTTCGGTTTGAATGAACAGATACAAATCTGTTGGGTTTAAATTTTGAATAGATAAAAAATTGTATTGAATAGATTTGAATCTGTACAGAAATTCGGAAGAAGTTAAAAACAAATTTGAATTTTTTCCCACCAAAATTTGAAATTAAAACTTTGGACAAATTTTATTTTACCAAAAAATAAAATAAAATTCAAATGTTTTTGGCAAAAAAGGATAAGTATTGGGCCGGACAAGCCGAACCCAACTTCACACCACGCACCCGCACCCAAGCCCAGCCCGCCTGACTGACCGGACGGACGGTGACAGCGGTGACGACGTGCGCGTGTGTGTTTATTTTTGGGTCCAATGGGTCTAGCCCATAACCTCTTCCATCTACAAACTTGGGATGCCCCTTGGGGCTCTTCCCAAGTTACAAACTCAAGCTTTATAAACTCATAAAATTCTTCCCACCAAACCAATATGGGACAAGCCCTTATTCAAACCTTAAGGAATTTCCACCAAAAAATCCATTTCCATCGAGCTCATTTTGGCTTCAATTTCCCATTCACCCGATAATGTTTTGAGTAACCAAATATACTACGTGAATCACAATTCGGCATAGAACGCGTTACCACTTTGACTTGCCAAATTTGGCGCATGGGTCCCACCTAAAAAATAGACCAAAGTTGAGAAAAAATCATATTTTTCAAAACCATTTCTAACAATCCCCCACATGAATAGAATTTGATGACAATGAAAATGCAACAATATGCAGAATTTGTCGAAATAGTATAAATCGAAAATATCTTGCATCAGGATAGGTAACTTTTGGTCTTGAACCTTCCCTAGTGATAACCTATCGGACTTACTAGCTAACCTATCGGACTTACTAGCTAACCAATGGACGCAATGCCTTGAATTGTTCAGCTGTTTGTGTAAACCAAGACAATAGATTTCACATAAAATATCTTCTGACACATCGTGATTTTTACGGTTGTGTTTATTTTGGCTTTGAACGTTCCTGGTTGTTCATGAGAGCTTTCTAGAGAATTTAGCCTCTCAATTCTCATATAATCGGCCCCCGTTCGACACTCATATAGATGATTCTTATTGTTAGTGCCCCCTTATACTCGTCTTGATTTTTATGCCTAAATCAAGATATAAGTCATCATTAAAAGCAAAACTTATCTTTAGACCCTTGCATATAACATATGTTACAGATATCACTCTCACCATAGGAAATGGGTAGGGAATTTTAATCCTTTAGTGATTTCTGGCGAGCCACACATAACTTAGTTGTCCCTTTGAACTTAGTTCTTGAGATCCCTAGTCATATAAGTAGGGTTACCATTATGATGACTCTAATGTAATAGGTTTTAATCCCATCCCCTTCGATGAACTATACACTTGCTCTTTTATTAAACCTTTTGTTAACGGATCCACAATATTCTCTTTAGATTTTATATAATCTATTGAGATTATTCCATTTGAGAGCAATAGTCATACGGTATTATGTCGACGACGAATATGTCGTGACTTAACATTGTACATATGACTCTGTGTCCTGCCTATTACAGATTGACTATCACAATGAATGCAAATAGCTGGCACGGGTTTAAGCCACATTGGAATGTCTTCTAAGAAGTGGCAAAGCCATTCTGCTTCTTCTCCTACTTTGTCTAAAGTAATGAACTCAAATTCCATTGTAGATCGTGCGACGCATGTTTGTTTCGTGGATTTCCAAGAAACAACAGTGCCTTCTAGAGTAAAGACATATCCACTAGTGGATTTTGAATCTTTAGTATCCGATATTCGATTGACATCACAATAACCTTCTAGTACTGTAGGATATCGAGTAAAGTTCAAACCATGATCATGGATAAATCTTAGATACCTAAGAACCTGAATGATCACTTTCTAATGGTCTTCTTCGGGATTACTAGTGTACCTACTCAATTTACTGAGAGCATAAGCTATATCAGGACGAGTACAATTCATTAGATACATTAGGCTTCCAATGATTTAGGAGTATTTTAACTGAGACACCGCATCACCTTTATTTTTTGATAAATAAAAACTGATGTCTACAGGTGTTCCAGTTACATTCATATCATCCTTGATATATTTACCAAGAATTTTCTCAATATAATGAGATTGAGATAATGCATATCCATCAGATGTTTTAGTAATTTTCATTCCTAATATTATATCTGCGACTTCTATATTTTCATATCAAATCTTTTGTTCAGCATTTGCTTAGTTGATTTGATTGTATTTTGACTGCTTCCAATGATAAGCATGTTATCCACATAAAAACAAACGATGACATAACCTTTGTTAGTGTTTTTAACATAAACACACTTGTCACATTCATTTATCTTAAACCCGTTAGTAAGTATAGCATGATCAAATTTTTCATGCCATTGCTTAGGAGATTATTTTAATCCATAAAGAGATTTTACAAGCCGACAAATTTTTTTTTCTTGCCCTGGCATTACAACCCCTTCGGATTGCTCCATATAGATTTCTGCATTTAGATTACCGTTTAAAAAAGCTGTCTTAACATCCATTTGATGTATTTCCAAATTGTACAACATTGCTATAGCAATAAGCATACGGATGAATGTTATTCTTGACACAAGGGAATATGTGTCAAAATAGTCAAGACCTTCCTTTTGTCTGTAACATTTTACCACAAGTCTTGTTTTATACTTGTCAATTGAACCATCTGCTTTCATTTTTCTCTTGAATATCCATTTATATCTAAGAGGTTTAGAACCGGGTGAAAGATCCACCAATTTCCAAGTATAATTTTGCATAATGGATTCAATTTCATTATTAACAGCCTATTTCCACAAAGGTGCTTCAGGACTTGTCATTGCTTCCTTAAAGCTTTGAGGTTTATTTTCTAACAAGTATGTCAGAAAATCTGGACTAAAGGATTTTGATGTTCTTGCTCTTTTACTTCTTCTTGGTTCATCATCAGTTAAATCCTGTTGGTCAAGACCATTACTAGTCTCTTGTGTTTGATTGTTATTAGTCTCTTGATTTTGTGTACAATCATAAGTTATTTTCTGTGAACTTAATTCCTATCATTTCTTGTAAGGAAAGACATGTTCAAAAAACACAACATTCCTTGACTCTATAATAATGTTCACATTATGTCAGGTATTTCTGATTTATAAGTCAGAAACCGATATGCACTACTATTCTGAGCATAACCAATAAACACACAATTCACTATTTTTGGTCCTATCTTAGTCTTTTTTGGAACAGGAACTTCAACTTTTGCCAAATACCCCCACACTTTTAAGTATTTGTAAAAAGGTGGTCGACCTTTCCATAATTCATAAAGAGTGCTATTGGTTTTCTTGTGGAGTATTCTGTTAAGAATATAATTAGCAGACAAAATTGTTTCCCCCCACAAATTCTGCGGTAAGCCTGAACTTAGTAACATGGCATTCATCATTTCTTTAAGGGTACTATTCTTCCTTTTAGCAATTCCATTTTCTTGTGGAGAATAGGATGCTGTAGTATGGTGAATAATGCCATGTTGTGCACAAAATTCATTTAATGGTGTATCATATTCAACACCCCTATCACTTCTAACCATTTTAATGATTTTACCAAGTTGATTTTCAACTTTAGTTTTGTAGATTTTAAACATTTCTAAAGTTTCATTTTTACTTCTAAGTAAATATACATAACAATATCTTGTGCAATCATTGATAAATGTTATGAAATATTTTTTGCCTCCTCTAGTTTGAACAAATTTAAGATCATATACATCTGTATGAATTAATTTTAGAGGTTCGGTTTTTCTTTCAACCGATTTAAATGGAGCCTTAGTTAGTTTCGCTTTTACACAAATTTCACATTTGTGATTAGGATCAATTTCAAAATTTGTATATAATCCAAACCAATTAATCTACGCAAAGTATCAAAATTTACATGTCCTAATCTACCATGCCATAAATTTGACTCAAGAATATAAGCAAAAGATGTGTTATTCTTATTAATAGCAAGTTTTGGTACAACCGTCATTACATTCAACTTGAAGAGACCATCACTCATGTATCTCTCACCAACATACATACCACTATTTGTTAATACAAATTTATCAGACTCAAATACAAGCCTAAAACCATTTTTACTTAACAAAGAACCAGAAACTAAATTCTTCCGTATGTCTAGTACATGCAATACGTTGTTGAGGGTAAATTCTTTCCCTGATGTCATCTTTAAGATCACCTTTCCTTGTCCAGCCACAGTAAAAGTAGAAGAATTTTCCATGAAAAGTTGTTCACCATTTGCAACCTCATTGTAAGTAGTGAACATCTTCTCATCTACACAAATGTGACAAGTTGCCCAAGTGTCAACCCACCATTCCTTGGGATTTCCAACCAAATTAGCCTTAGACACCACAGCAGAGAGATTGATGTCATTTACCCGTCAGAGATGTAATCAAGTGATTGATGTCATTTACCCGTCAGAGATGTAATCAAGTTTTGTCACATTGGCTTGATTGGTAGTCTTCTTGCTTGTATTTCTGCGATCCTTCTTAAGGCGGCGGCAATCAAAAGCCCGATGTCCAGTCTTGCCACAGTTATAGCATTTTCCTTTGAATTTCTTATTGCCATTGTTGTCGCCTTGTTTAGGACCATCTCCAGTAAACTTCCTCTTTTTGTTATGTGGTTTGTGCACTTGTTCAACCACATTAGCCTTGGACTCAATGGGATTTTTACCATTCTTTTTTTCAGCCTTTCGGTTATTTTCCTCAATTTTTAGTTTTACAATCAAGTCATCCATGGTCATCTCCTTACGTTTATGTTTTAAATAATTTTTGAAATCTTTCCAAGCCAGTGGTAACTTTTCCACTAAAGCAGCGATTTGGAAAGATTCGCTAAGAGACATACTTTCAAAATGAATATCATGCAAAATTAATTGAAAATTTTGAACTTGAGAAATTATTGTTTGGGAGTCTACCATAACGAAGTTCAGAAATTTACCGATAACAAATTTGTTTGTGCCGGCATCCTTTGTATTGTATTTTTTTTCTCCAAAGAATCCCATAATTCTTCTGCTATTTTCAGAGGGCTGTAAACATTATATAGCATGTTGTCAAGGCCATTGGGGATGTAATTTCTGTACAGAAAATCAGAATGTTTCAAAGCGTCTATAATGGCAACAACTTGCCGATCACTTTCATCCTCTCTATGTACTAGAGCTTCCTCACGGAGAAATCGGGCCAAATTTAGAGTTGTAAGATAGAACAGTATTTTCTACTGCCATCTCTTAAACTTAGTGCCATTAAATTTTTTTGATTTTTTTCCATGATTTATTGAAACTTGAACACGGTTCTGGATAGGGACCAAAGTCGTTGTAATGATCGGATTTGGAGTACTACTTTCAGCCATAATATCTGATTACAAAAAATTAGAAAAAACCAAAACCAATTTAATTTCCTAGTTACTAAAATTAGAAAATAAATTATAACACAAAATAATTTTACCTTTCTTGTTACTAAAACTAGAAAAATAAAATACCACAATAATTTTCTGTAACACAAATTAATATTCTGCAATTGTTAATGATACCAGTATATTACTACTAGTTGTCAAAGAAAATAAACAATATATTACTACTATTTGTCAAACAGTATATTACTACTATTTGTATTTTCCAACCAGAATATCACTTTGTGAAAGTACAGAAAAATACAATGAAGACACCAAAGAATTAATCTGTCTTTAGATTGTTGGACAATTTTCACTATATTTTAAAAGTAAATTCTGTTTGTGTACTTAACAACAAACGAAATACAAAAGAAATAAAGGAAATGAGAGAGATAGTTTGATTACAAAAATCAAGCCGGTAAATAAAAATAAATAACAAATTTTTATTTTGTTTACAAAAACAAAATCAAAATCTGATATAAATAAATAAAAATAGAAAATAAATAAACAACTTACTTTATTAATTTCTCGAACAAAATTTTTGATCAAGTCCAGTGTTTAACACTGTGTCTTTAAGACAGATTCGTCCTCTCCACGGTGCTTTTAGATTGTGGACGTCTATCTCTCAGGATAAAATGATCAACAGTGAATAGTAGCAGCACTACACACTATTCACACAACGAACACACTAAGTGTTTACACTCTTTCTCACAAGGAAAATGATGTAGCAAAATACAGAGAGAGCAGATAGAATTTAGGATGAAAATTAGAGTGAAAAAAACTAAGCGAGGGACTGCCTATTTATAGATGCAGTGGTACATTTTCAATTTGAATTAAACAGGTAGCATACCTATTCGGTTTGAATGAATAGATACAAATTTGTTGGGTTTAAATTTTGAACAGATAAAAAACTGTATTGAACATATTTGAATCTGTACAGAAATTCGGAAGAAGTAAAAAACAAATTTGAATTTTTTCCCACCAAAATTTGAAATTAAAACTTTGGACATATTTTATTTTAAACCAAAAAATAAAATTAAATTCAAATGTTTTTGGCCAAAAAAGATAAGTATTGAGCTGGACAAGCCCAATTCAACCTCATACCCAGGCCCTGGCCCAGCTTGCCCGACCGGACGGACGGACGGCGTGCGTGTTTATTTTTGGGTCTAATGGATCTAGCTCAATTTGCCCATAACCTCTCATTTCTACAAACTTGGGTTGTCCCTTGGGGCCCTCCCCAAGTTACAAACTCAAGCTTTATAAACTCATAAAATTATTCCCATCAAACCAATGTGGGACAAGCCTTTATTCAAACTTTAAGGAATTTTCACCAAAAACTTCATTTCCATGGAGCTCACTTTGGCTTCTATTTTTCATTCACCTGATAATGGTTTTGAGTAACCAAATATACTACGTGAATCAAAACGCGGTATAGAACGCGTTACCACTTTGACCCGCCAAATTTGGTGCATGGGTCCCACCTAAAAAATAAACCAAAATTGAGGAAAAATCATATTTTCCAAAACCATTTCTAACAGTATATATAATATGATATATAAATTATATATATACACATCAAAAAAAAAAAATAAATTCAAATACCATGAAACAATTTCTAATCCAAAGTAAAAAAGAAAAGAAAAGAATACAAGATAGGAGAAGAATGAGATATGCATTTTTATACTGAGAGTTATTTTATATATATTATTAAAATGTTATTACAAATTATATTTTTCACAAAAACAAAGAGACTATATCCGTTCATAATCTTCTTCTAATTCGTCCCTTTTAAGTTTAAACCATGACATTTCATAAAATAGTCATAGGCCTATATATAGGCCTCGTTTGGTGTAATTGTTAAAACAAATTATAGATTATAGATTAACAGATTATAGATTATGACTTTAATTAGAAGCTATTAATCTGTTTGGTGTAGCTGTTAGATTATAGATTTAAGTTATTGAGTAGTGTTTGTTAAATAAGTTATGAAATAGCTTTTTCAATTAATTTTAATTTTTTGGTTATTCATTACTTGTCTACATTTCTCATAAATAATAATAATAATAGTCTATAGTCCATTTGGGTCTTTTTCTATTTTTAAAAAATAAAAAAATAAAAAAATAAAAAAATCTAAGAGTATAATCGTAAATTAATATGTCTACAGCAGAAGTTGATAATCAGAAGCAATAAGTGAGTAGCTTCTCAGAATCATTTTCAGTTAAAATAAATTGTTAGAATCAGAAACTGTTTGAAATAAGTTTAACCAAACAGTCCAAAATAGTTTTTTCAAAACTAAAAGTTGTAAGTTGACTCAAAAAAGCCCAAACAAACACCACCATAGCCCCTGAAAAGGGTCTTGCCTCTCTGCTTGGGTATATCAGTTTTGAACCCCAGCGGCCCATTCTTCCTCAAGCTATGTTGGTATATTCTCAATGGAGAAATGCCATGCTTGTTTTGATTTTCATAAATTTAAGTTAATTTTTTTTTTAACAAAATTAAAAATTAGTTTCATGAAAAAATCAAAAAATTAAAAATACTTGTCATTTTTATATAGTATAGCAATCTCGGTTTTAACTTGACTCTTGTGGTATTTCTAACTTGGATTTAATGCTTCATATTGTTGTTTACCTCTTTTTTTCCCTGTATCTCTTTGAAATTTGGGTTGTTGTGGTTGCGTTTGGAACAAGTTGATTGTTTGTTTTTCCTAAACCTTGTTGTCCAGAATTTTGGTCCTCTGCTCGAGTGGCCTTTTTCGCTTTCGAGCGGGAGTTGCAAACTCTTAGTACTTTGCACATCTGCAAAAGTACTAGAGGGGTGTCTTTCATGCTCAAGCAGCGTTTTCTATGCTCGAGCGGATGGGCGCTCGAGCGTCCTTTCTTGAGCTCGAGTGGTTGGTCTGTCATTTGCAAAAAAAAAATTAAAATAATACTAGAGGTACGTATTCTATGCTCGACCGAGTCACTTCTTGCGTTCGAGCGGAACAAAAGTTTGTGTTTGACGCTCGAGCGTCAACTCTTCCGCTCGAGTAGACTGTGCGTATATCAAATCACAAAAGTGACTTTTTACATCACTTTTTCATATCTTTTCATTCTAAACCCTAAAGTTGAGAGCCTCTCTCTCTCTCAAACTCACATTCTCTCTACATTTTGACCTAGATCTATTGATTTCTCCACCCTACTCCCTTTGATAAAAAGATAGAACTTCCCAAGATCTTCTATTTGACCCGATTGAAGTTGGATTTCGACATTTTTTAAGTTTCATCCTTGCTTGGCTCATCTTCTCTCTTTGAGGTAGGGATTTTTCTGCACTCTCATATGGTATTTAGTTTAGTTATTTGTCTCTTGTGTGACAATGATGTGATTTGGGGGTGATTTGAACAAACCTAAGGTTTGGGTGTGGATGAAAAAGGGGGAGGGGGGTTTGGTGAATGTGAAATAAATAAGTTTGGGGGTTTGAATATGAGGTCATGTGGTGTCAAATTGGTGGATTTTGGTATTCGGGTTGATATTTGGAAAAGATGAGGGTTTTTCCCTAATTGAACTAAATTGTTATTTTGTATAAATAATAGAAATTGACATTCAAAATGGAAAATTGGAGGGTTGTTGATATGAAAGGTGAAATTGGATATGTATTATCTCATACCTTTGGAAGTTTTGAATAAATTATCTGTCTTGAGATTGTATGTCTGTTTAGAAATATTTGTATTGGGCTATCGGTGGAGGATAGTTTTGATTGTTGTAGAAATTGCATGTGGATTAGGTGAATTGAAACTAATCTCTTGTTGGTTGTCATTGAATATAACTATGATTATATACATTGTATGTGTATGATTACTTGGGAGAAGAAATGAGATGTATTCCATGTGTGATTATGTGTTTATATACATTGCATGTGTATGATTGTTTAGGAGGAGAAAGGAGATGAAATTTACTATAATTAAGTTGGCCGGTGTGTCTTAGGTGAAAGTCCCAAAATTATACATGGGTGCTGATCCTGCGGACGAAATATCCATATAATGACAATTTGAAATTATATATGGGTGCCGATCCCGCGGACAAAATATCTGTAAAATGATAGATTGAAGTGTGTATTTATATTTATATGATCTTGAAAACCATTGAGTTGTAGTCTCAGCTTGGTTGTTGAAAGATAATGTGCTTGACTCATGAATTGAGAAGATTGAATGAACCGGGAATGAATTGAAGGAAATGAATTAAGATTTGAATAAGATATCTTTTGAATATGTAAATTTGTGGACGCTTTATCACAGACATTGTATATGCATATTGTATTTATACCTTTGCTAAATTTTATATACTGTATTAGATTATTTTTACTAGGCTGTGACTTACCCTATCTGGGAAAACATTTTCAGGTAATGATTGAATGCCTCCACCAAGGCAATAGCATTGAAGGGATATTTCAGAAGCAAGAGCTTCTTTTGTTTCACTTTTTGTATAGCTTAGGCTTTAATTGTAAGGGTTAGTCCCATTTTTGTTGTAACCAAGTCAAGACATAGAAAGGTATAAGCCCGAAGGGTATTTATTCATGTTAAACTCTTTTGTATTATTAATGTCATGTAATGAAAGAACATTATACTCTGATTTATGATTTCATCTACATATGTTTACGGGTTATATCTATGGTTATATTTTGAGGGCGTCACATATTGTTTTATCTTTTTGGAAGGCATAATTAGTTTTAAAAAATTTTAAAATATATTTTTAATATTTATTTTTATCAAACTAATTTTTATTTTTCAGAGAAATTTCAAAAAATAGTTTCACAAACACAAACCAAACATGGGCAATAATAAAAATTTAGATGTTGTGAATTTAATTATTATTTTTTACGGTTAAATGACTAATATTTGTAGGTAGAAGATTCCTATTTAGCTGGAAATGTGATTCTTGCTTTGTTGGGAAAAAAAATTCATAGGCCAGTTTTCTATTCTAATTTGGTCCAAATGTTGGAATCCGAAATCGCTTTTCATTTTTTCTCAAAATTCCTATAATCCAAACTTAGCCTTAAATTGTAGTAAGCACATAGTATGTGATTTTTTTTTTGTTATACCAAAATTGTGTTGCGGTTTTTATTTATTTTTACAAACAAAATAATAAAAATTCTGAAAAAACTCGTCGTTTTAATATGAAAAACAATTTTCAAAATAACTTTTTAATATTTCTTAAAGTAATTTTTTGAAAACAATTTGACAAATATTCTGTAATTTTAAAAAAATTAAAATAAAAAAATAAAATAAAACAAAAAATGCTAATTAAATTAACCATTCATTGTTCAATCAAGTACTAAAATGTTGACAATCACAACCTTCTGTGTAGAGTTGTTGAGATTAAGATGGATGATGAGTAGTCAACGTGGCTCAAAAAGGGTTCACAATAGAAAGAACCCATCTTAATTTTTAAAAATTTATGAGCAACTGATACACACACATTATAGAATTTTACAACTTAAAAAAGTCAGGATCATATGAAAATTAATTTACGTTCGTCATATGGTATTTTTATAATCCAAGTCATACTTGGTATTTTTCATAAATCAAACAATAAAAAACTTTTATATGGTTTAGTGGATTGAGATTAGTTGAGAAGATTGTGGGTAATAAATAAGACCAATTATTAGACATTGCAGAACTCGAATCCCGAGGTACGTCAAGGTCACCGGAAATGAGTCTTCGTCTTGAAACTGGAGCAATCTTATACATGAGTGCATTTAAGGATTGGGTTGGGATGAAGGTTAATTTTTAGGTTTGGTTTGGGTTAGGTTTAAAGGCCAAGGTCACGGGTTTAATTTTTTTTTTTTTGGATCAATCTTTTGGGTGAAGTACAGTTGGTTAGGAGGTTGGATCTCAAGTTATCTAATTAGCATTTGGTGTGGGTTCAATGTTCTCCGCTGTGCGAGTCTTGATTTAAGCGGAGCTTGTCTTGGGAGGTCGGAGCAAGTTCTCAGGTTATAGTCTCCTCGCTCGGAACGGTTAATAGGACACCCTGGTAATCTCTGCAAGGGGCGCTGCCTTGAACCTGCGGGAGGGTAGGGAGGACTTTCCTGTAACCAAAAAAAAAAAAAAGAGGTTAATTTTTTAATTTGGGTAGATTATATTAACTGTTTTTATAGTTTGAGATTTGTGTCATTTTTATTTTTATTTTTTAATTATAATATATTTGATTCTGAATTTTAAATCTTGTTCCAAATAAGGACAATTGAAAATATCATTGAATTTTTTAAGGACAAAATCGTCAATTTGATAAAATATAAATTAATTTGACAAAAATAAATGTCAAAAAAATATTTTAAATTTTTAAAAATTATTTCTGCCCACTAAAAATAAAATTATATAAAATTGATAACTCTTTTAGACATTTATTTATTTATTTAGTTTACCAAATTAATTTTTATTATGTATTTGGATGATAATCATATAATAGGGGGTTGTTTTTGTTTTCATTAAATTAGTTTTTATTTTTCCAAAAGTTAAATATGGTGACAACTTTGATATAATTATTAAACCAATCCATTAAATTAAAAAATCCAAAACTAAAAATATTTCATATATTAAATGTATCGATTATACATTAAAAATTTAACAACTACCCATTACATGATCACCATCTAAACATATAATACAAATTAATTTGCTAAAATAAATAAATGTTTAAAAGATTTATCAATTTTACATAATTTTATTTTTGGAGTGTAGAAATAATTTTTAAAAATTTAAGTATTTTTTTGATATTTATTTTGTCAAATTAGTTTATATTTTATCAAATTGACGATTTTACCTTTGCAATTAAGCAATGGTATCTTCAATTGTCCTTATTTGAAACAAAATTCAAAATTTAGGGTCAAATGTTTCATAATTAAAAAGTCAGGGACCAGAGTGACACAAGCCCCAAACTATAGGAACTATTAGTGTAATTCGCCCTTTTAATTTTTTAGTTATTTTAGTTTGGAATTAAAAAGTTTTGTTTGGGATGAATTTCTTAATTTTTTTTACTTTTTATGAAAAAAATAAAATGATTATAATTTGAATGCGATATTTTTTAACCTAAAACTAAAAAATCTATTGCAACTATTTTTTTTTTTTTTTTTTTTTGTAAATCAGTGCTGAATCTTTTCATGAAATTAATCACTCAAATTTGGAAATCGCTTCTCTGTGATTCAGGTGTAGAAAAAATAATTTCAACTTTACAATTGTATTATGTATCTCAACATGTTTGGCAAAATATTCAGATTTGATCTATCAATTTTTTTTTATTATTTTAACCAAACCAACCAAACATGCATTTTACTACTTGTTTAAAAAAATAAAATAAATTACTTTTGACTTTTTTTTAATCAAATTTATTTATTTAGAGATTGCCAAAGTACTAATGTAAAAAGTATCTGTTGTTCATATTAGAGATAAGCTCAGCCCATCGAATTTATATTCATATACATAAAATTTAAATTAGCCAAATATTTCTTCATCAAATTGCGTTCTACTTATAAAACTATATGTCTTGTTAGACTTTCTTACGAAATTGAATATAACCATTTTGATATACTTCTAATGATATTTATAAATTCTCTTGTCAATAATAAAAATAAAAATAAAAATAAAAATAAAAATTTAAATACCTCAAAGAATCTATGGTAGCTTGGTTTCCGATAATTGAAAATCTGCAAACAACTGTATATGATGGAGCATCGCTTTATGGTAAACGAAGGAAGAGGTCAATGGCAGCATAGACAGTAGTGTCCTCTGGTAGGGTATTTAAAAAAGTGCGGTATTATATTGTCCTAACTTTTTAGACAATGAAACAGCCTCCAGGCTTATTATAGTCACCTTCCATATATAGTCATTGGCCACTAGGGCCGAGGGGTCATTTGCAGCGATGCACTTACAATCGTAATATTACTTCAGAAAAGATTTGTGCCTCGAATTTTCAAGTCTCGAATGTTTCTAATGTCTAAAACGACGTCGTTTTGGGCATTATTATTATTATTATTATTTTCCTCCTTCTTTCATTTTCAGTCGAACCAGAGAGGGAAGGGAGAGAGAGAAGAGAGAAAGAGAGAGAGGTCGCCGGCCCAGCCTCGCCGGCCCAGCCCCGGTCTCGTGCAGCAGCTCCGACATCCCGATCGTCGCAGCCCGCCGAGCTCGTCGCAGCAGCTCCCGATCGCCTCCAGTCCCGCCTCCGAGTATGCCCCCTCCAGTCCCCCTCCTCCTCCTCCTCCTCCTCCTTCTTCTTCTTCGTTCTTCTGCTGGAAAGAAAAAAAAAAAAAAAATGGAGTTCGGGGCATTCGGGGGAGCTCGGATTCGAGCTCCCAATCGGTTCTCATATTACTTAGGGTAAATTACACTGACACCACCACACACACACACACACACACACACCCCCCCGGGTAGGTTATGTTTATTACAATTACTCCTCTCATCTTTTGAAAATTACATCCCTTCCTGAGATTTAAAGTTTCATTACAGATGTCCTTCTTAGTAATTTAATTTTTTTAAATACCAATTTTACCCTCATTGGATAAATTACATTGACACCCCTCACATTTTAAAAATTACAATCCCCTCCCTAAGGTTTAAAATAGTATTACCAATTGCCCCATCGGTTAGTAATAGTTGGAAAAAAAATTCATTGAAAAAAAAAATTAATTGGAAAAAAATTATTTGAAAAAAAAATTAATTGAAAATTTTTTTTGTTAGTAAAATTTTTAAATTTTTATTTAAAAACCAACATAAACTCATTTTTTAAATGTACGTTTTTTCCTCAAATTTACAAACTGAGACAACTATTTATAAATCAAAAAAATTACAAACTGAGACAACTATTTATAAACCAAAAAAATTATCGAATAAGTTTTTATGACATTTTTTTTATTTTTGTAAATATAAATTGAAAACTGAAAACGAAATGGTTACCAAATAGGCATTAGATGATAAAAATGTTGTAAAATTAACAAATAATTAAATAAGTTAACAACGTAAGAAATGATTTATCAAAAGATTCTTAGGCTATGCATGGCTTGATTTTTAGATTTTTTTTAAAAAAATTAAAAATTAATTTGGTTAAGAAATAAAAAATAAAAAATAATTATCATTTTAACTTTTGGGCAGGTTATATACATACGTATGACTGTTTCAATTTAATTTGTAAAAAATTATTTCTAATCACTCGAAAGATAAAAAATTATATAAAAATGATAATTATTTTTTATTTTTTATTTCTTAACCAAATTAATTTTTAATTTTAAAAAAAAAATTCTAAAAATCAAATCATACATAGCTTAAGAATCTTTTGATAAGTCATTTCTTACGTTGGTAACTTATTTAATTATTTGTTAATTTTACGACATTTTTTTTTACCATCTGAAGCCTGTTTGGTAACCATTTCGTTTTCAGTTTTCAATTTATATTTACAAAAATTTTAAAAACTGTTATAAAAACTTGTTTGATAATTTTTTTGGTTTATAAATGGTTGTCTCAGTTTATAAATTTGAGGAAAAAAACGTAAATTCAAAAAATGAGTTTATGTTAGTTTTTAAAGAGAAATTTTAAAATTTTACTAACAATTTTTTTTTTCAATTTATTTTTTTTTTCAAATAATTTTTTTTTTCAATTAATTTTTTTTTCAATGAATTTTTTTTCCAACTAATACTAACTGAGGGGGCAATTGGTAATGTTATTTCAAACCTTAGGGAGGGGATTGTAATTTCTAAAATGTGAGGGGTGTCAATGTAATTTACCAATGAGGGCAAAATTAGTATTTAAAAAAATTAAATTGCTAAGGGGGGAATCTGTAATGAAACTCAGGGGAGGAGATGCAATTTTCAAAAGGTGAGGGACACCCCCTGAGGTTTATGTTTATTACAGTTCTCCCCTCACCTTTTAGAAATTACATCTCCATTTCTGAGGTCTAAAGTTTCATTACAGATTCCCCCCTCAGCAATTTAATTTTTTTAAATACCAATTTTGCTCTCACTGGGTAAATTACATTAACACATCTCACATTTTAGAAATTACAATCCCTCCCTAAGGTTTAAAGTAGCATTATCAATTGCCCCCTCGAATAGTATTAGTTGGAAAAAAAATTCATTGAAAAAAAATTAATTGAAATTTTTTTTGTTAGTAAACTTTTTAAATTTTTGTTTAAAAATCAACGTAAACTCATTTTTTGAATTTACATTTTTTTTCTTCAAATCTACAAACTGAGAACAATTTATAAACCAAAAAAATTATCAAAAATTGAAAACTGAAAATGAAATGGTTACCAAATAAGCCTCAGATGGTAAATATGTCATAAAATTAACAAATAATTAAATAAGTTACCAACATAAGAAATTATTTATTAAAAAATTCTTAGGCTATGTTTCAAAAAATGAGTTTACGTTGGTTTTTAAACAGAAATTTAAAAATTTTACTAACAAAATTTTTTTCAATTAATTTTTTTTAATGAATTTTTTTCCAACTAATACTAACCGAGAGGGCAATTGGTAATGCTACTTTAAATCTTAGGGAGGAGATTGTAATTTCTAAAATCTGAGGGGTGTCAATGTAATTTACCCAGTGAGGGCAAAATTGGTATTTAAAAAAATAAAATTGCTGAAGGGAGAATCGGTAATGAAACTTTAAACTTTAGGGAGGGAGATGTAATTTTCAAAAGGTGAAGGGGGAACTGTAATAAACATAAACCTCAGGGGGTGTCAGTGTAATTTACTCATTTATTTATTATTATTTAAATTGAACAACCGTTTTCTTAAGACTTTTTTTTTTTTCCCCAAATAAATTAATTAGTGATATACAAATATTTTGATTACATAGATTTGCCCGCAAAGTTCGTCTCAAGTCTTTGTTTGGGTTTAGACAAACTTTTGAAATGAAACTTTTTATACATAATCGTACAAAAAGAAGTTGGTGGAGAAATTGATAAGAAATTTTATTTATTTATTTACTAATACCCATAAAAATTCTTCTTGCATATAGAATCACTAACGTTATATGTACGAAAGACATGAAGAAATCATTATATGAATTCAAAAAGTTAAAAATATGATTTTATTAACTATAATTTAACAAAATTCATTTTACAATAAGAAAAAATATCACACAATTTATAAAAAAAAATTAAATAAAATTTAAAATTATAAGATCAAATAAAAATTGAACCAACTAAATACTATTCTTCTCGTATTTATAAATGTAAAATTACTAATTAAGATTGCACAATCTACAACAGCCATTTGGCTTAGATTATGGCTTAGATTATGAATTTAAATTGAATGGATTGGATCATTATTTTTGAGTTTACTAATGCTATAAAAATTAAATTAATTAAGAGACCCCTCAATTTCATTAAAATTTGAGCGCTCAAGACCACAGCCTTGATGACCTTGCCTCACAGAGCCGGGCCTGCCTGAGTCACCCATGGCGACTCTTGACCAGTTGTCATATGACTTTGTTTTGTCTGTACGAAGCTTCAAAGAATGGGTACTATATAGTATACTATATAACGTGGTTGCCGAGCAATGCGGGTCCATTGATCTCTCTATGTAGTCTAAAAGCTCATCTCTCTGTCACGAACGTTGAAGTTGAATTCTTCTTGTCTTAAATATTTTAATTTTCTGTTTAATTAAATGAGTGTATAGTTGGGCAGTTGACATTTTAAGTGTGTGTGCGTAATGGCCCAAAGGCAAGCACTTGGATTTCAATTTGTTTATACTAAGTCAGAATCTCATTAGGTTCTTTTATAAGAACCTAAACATAGATGGGCAATCTATGAAAAGCTTTGGAGGCAAAAAAGAGAGAGATTGTCCAAGCTATGAAGGCTGGGTTGAATTCATCCACCTCTGGGTCTGAAGTTCAAGAAGAAAAAAGTGATGGCTCCATCCATGAAGAGGCTAAAAGGGTATCTCTCTCTCTCTCTCTGAATTTCTAGTAAAATTTCTAGCATGGTGGTTGAGATACTCTCTTATCGAGTTCAAATTTTATTATTGCGTAATGCAATTTTCTCTTTTCCTATTCCCTTTCTACTAATTGTGATAGAAAAAGGAAAAAAGAAAAGGAAGGAAAGTGCTTTGTATATCAATGTTTTGAAGATCAATGGCATAAAATTTTCATTTACGTGTTTTCAGGGTGGAACAAGAGGACAGTTCTGTGAAGAAAGCACTTCAAAGTCATCTTCACCAAACCTCAAGAGCTCAGGCACTAGGAAAGAGGTAATTAAACACAGAATTTGCTATTACAATGGCACGAAACCATCTTCACTAAACCTCAAAATGCACTTGAAAGTTTGGCCTTTGTAACTTGGCTTTTAGTTTCCTGCGACATATATATTTTTGGGCAAATTACACAAATAGTCCCCATAGTTTGGGGCTTGTGTCACTTTGGTCCCTGACTTTTCAATTGTGACACATTTGACCCTGAATTTTGAATCTTGTTCCAAATAAGGACAATTAAATATATAATTAGATTTTTCAAGGTTAAAATTGTCAATTTGATAAAATATAAACTAATTTGACAAAAATAAATGTGAAACAAATATTTTTGAATTTTTAAAAATTATTTCTACCTACTAAAAATAAAATTATATAAAATTGATAAATCTTTTAGACATTTATTTTTTTTTTTACCAAATTAATTTTTATTATGTGTTTGGATGATGATCATGTAAAATTAATTTTAAAAAATTAATAATGTAACTTTTATTAATTTTATCATTGGTGGATAAAAATAATTTTAAAAAAATTAAAAATTTTTTTAACATTTATTTTTATCAAATTAGTTTATATTTTATCAAATTGACGATTTTACCCTTGAAAAATCTAATAATATTTTCAATTGTCCTTATTTGAAACAAGATTCAAAATTCAGGGTCAAATGTGTCACAATTAAAAAGTCAGGGACCAAAGTGACACAAGTCCCAAACTATAGGGACTATTAGTGTAATTCACCCTATATTTTTTCTTCTCTAGCTTGTTCTTATCGTCTCAATTTTCTTACTACTTTCTCACAAACAATTCATCTTAACCAAATGCACGTGTGAAACTAAATTTTCTTTCATTCTTCATCATATTTTTCACTCTATTCAAACAGACCCTAAACAAATTATTGAAATCAGATAATAAATTTACATGTTTTCATAATTTAGGTAGCAAGCAGATTGATAGAAAAGAAAGAGGAACAATAATTATATGGACACAAAATCACGGAACATAATGGTGAAGTGAACCTTTACCGTGGCGTGTGTCTGATGTATATGACTATAGTATTCTGTAATCCATTTTGTAATTAGTTATGTGCGTTGAAAAAAAAGATAAGAAGGGCCTTAATCAAGAACTTGTTTTAACATTGTGGTAATATAATATGTAAAAAATAGTTAGACAAAATGGATAAAGTCCGATTCAATTGCAATAAAAAAAACCTTAACATTTATGAACAAAAATTGTCTCATATTTTATTTATCAGCAGGTTATAATTGACCAAAGCCATTTTTTTTTTGATCGGTAAAGACAAATTCCAATAAAAACATGAAAATAACAGGTACAAGGAAATAAAACGCAATGAGAGAGATTCTAAGAGTAAAAACTCACTCTCCTACTACTGCTACTCGCGTTTTTACAACCCACCCCTAAGCCTCACGATTGACCAAAGCCATTGACTACCCTTGTTCTTGGTATCTCATTGTTGAATGCTCTAGGAATCTGAATATACTAATTAATCTTGCCATGTGATGACTTCAAATTTTTGTGCCCATTTTTTTTACCAAAAGAATATTGAATTCGTGTATTAAAAATTTGTTTGATTTGAATTCTTGTGATCTTAGGATCCCTAGGTCTTCAGAGCCCATCAACTCTATATAGATGTTTGAATCATTAGGCAAGTTTTAGATAAATTGATATAAGTAATTGAAGCATTAAATTGAAGGGTTATCTTTCCCAAGTGATTGATATAGGCCTCAAATTTTATTGCAGACCACAAAAGTAAAAATGGTTAAGTATATTGTCTGTCCTTAAAATATGCCTTATGTTTCATTTTGGTTTATAATATTTCAATTATGTCAATTTAATTGATCTAAATGGTTCCAACTCTGTTTCTGTCTAAATTTTATCTAAATTTCAACCAAAGTACCTCTTTTCGGTTATAAAATTTGAAAGGAAGGAGGTGTTTGGAACATTTAAACACAAATTAGATAAGTTGTGGACTAAATTTTATATTTAGCCGAAGTAAAAAAAGGTAAATGATGTCTTTCATTATATATATATATATATTTTTTTGTGTGTTGAATTCTTTAACTTCTCATAAATTAAATCTGTTTTTCTTATATATACCCTAGTTCTTTTCTGGTTTGTGAGATTGTATGTTGAAAACTTGGAATATACATTTGAATTTACCATAATTGATTAACTTATATATAACATTTTTTGTTCCTCTAGCATGATGAACTTGAATCAGCAAAAGCTGAGATGACAGAAGTGAGACAAGAAAATGCAAGATTAAAGATGATGTTAGAGCAAATAGAGAAGGATTACCAATCCCTTCAAACGTGCTTCATCGACACAATTCAACACGAATCCAAGAAGAAGAATGACAATCTCTCTCTTACTCATGAAGATGATATTGAAGAACCAGAACTTGTATCTCTTCGCCTTGGAAGAAGCCCAAGTGAGCCGAAAAGAGACAGTAACACTAACACTAACACCAGCAGCTCCAGCAAGACAAGAGAAGATCATGAACAGTTGAATGAAGATCTTAAACTTGGACTGGATTATAACTTTCAAGGGTCTAATTCTAAATCAGATTGTGTTGATCACACGTCGGACCAGAGCAAAGATAATAGCTTGGAAGAAATAGTTAACAAGGAAGAGCAAGCAGGGGAGACATGGCCACCGAGTAAAGTTCTGAAGACGATGAGAAGTGGAGATGATGAACTTTCACAACAATCAAGTTTGAAGAGAGCTAGGGTTTCTGTGCGAGCTAGATGTGACACTCCAACTGTGAGTACAATTAATCCTTCATGTACCAATGTGACCATGAAATAATGTCATGCATAATTTCTATACCATTACAAAAATGTTATAAACAAGAACTTTTATTTATTTATTTTTTAAAAATAAAAAACAAAAAGAAATCTATAGATAGGAACAAATGTGAGTGATTGGATTTTTCAATGATTGTAGAGTGTTTTTTTGTATCTTCTCTTGTAGTGACAAACTTGAATTTGTTGACAGATGAATGATGGATGCCAGTGGAGGAAATACGGGCAGAAAATTGCAAAAGGAAATCCATGCCCACGAGCATACTATCGATGCACGGTTGCACCATCATGCCCAGTTAGAAAACAGGTATATATTCAAATTAAACTTTAGGAAGAATAACATGATTGTTTGGTGTTTGTTTGGAGGGGAAATAAAAATTCATGACACGATGTTGCTGTTTTTCTCATTTTCAGGTGCAACGATGCGCTGATGACATGTCGATCTTGATCACAACCTACGAGGGAACCCACAACCACCCACTTCCGATTTCAGCCACCGCCATGGCCTCCACCACTTCTGCCGCTGCTTCCATGTTAATGTCGGGTTCTTCAACCTCTCAACTACAACAACCAGGCCTAAACTTCAATCTCTCTGACAATTCAATTTCAAGAACAAGACAATTCTACTTACCCAACTCATCCTCACAGCCTTTCCCAACAATCACTTTAGATCTCACTTCAACTTCAACTCCATCCACTCATTTCAACACGTTCTCTTCAAGCTTTCCCTCAGCCCCAAGATTTTCCTCCACAGGTCTCAGCTTCTCTTCCTCTGAATCCAACATTTTACCAACTGTTTGGGGCAATGGGTATTCCAATTATGGTACACTGCCCTACAATAATAAGACCAATATTGGGTTTTATCAACCTTCTTACACAGATCAAAAGAACAACCAACAAGGTCCTTCTGATCAACAGTTTTTAACAGAGACTTTGACCAAGGCAATCACATCGGACCCGAGTTTCCGATCGGCGATCGCTGCTGCGATTTCATCTATAAATGGAAAGGGTGAGACCATTCAGGCCGTTAATTCTAATCCTCTGAACCCAAATGGGAAAGCTTGCTCGTCAAGTTACTTGAACCGATCTTTGAATTCACAGGTTGGAAATATAATGCTTCAACAACAACAACCTCCATTACCATTTTCTTTATCTAAGAACACTTCTGCATCCGCGGCTGATAGTAGGGATCAGATCAATTGATGGGTTTTTGATATATTGACAGTTGAGTGTATACTTTTTCTTTTTTTTTCTTTTTTTAAGATTTAAATGTTATACATGGAGTTCTATGAATATCATGATGTGTTGACAAAGCCATGAAAGCAGGAAAATGCAACTCATCTTGGATGAGAGATACTGTCCCATGCTGTCATTGCTTTGTATTCACATTCAATCTATCCTATAGAAATGTAAATTATCTAGCAACCAATGAAGTTTCTGCTTAAATAAATGTGATATGTTTCTGTATTTGTCAGTGCTTTACAAACAGAAAATTTATATGAAATTTTAATTTGTGGCACACTTTTGAGCCCTGTCATTAGCCAGAATTTGCAACTTGATTTTATTTTTCCACATTCATGATTTACCATGCTGATTTTTATTGAAGGCTTGGGGAAGCACACATTTTACTTGAAATTGATAAGATGGTGAAAAGCATGCATCAATATGGATTAAAACCAAATAACATGCAAGGCTTTCTAATCTAATTAAAAAGGAACCAACATTCAACCCCCCCCCCCCCCCCCCCCAAAAAAAAAAAAAAAAAAAAAAAAAAAATTGAGATTAACCATTATGCGCAATTGAATCCATATAGGCCACACCATTTTCGGTTAAAAGAAAATAATTCAACAACTTAATAGAATTAGTTTCAAATCCGACTCCATTCTCCATTATTCATTTTCATTGAAGTTACTTTTTGATGATTACTTTGTATGTGTGAGACATGATTACATATATTCAAAATTAATAGAGTCAAAGTCAACTCAGGACTACATATGGGGTAATTACTACAGAATTTTTTGAAAATTTCTAAAAAAAATTTGAGAAAGCCAAAATAAGCCCAAAAAATCTATTATTTTTTGCTTATTTTTATCTTTTCTCGATTTTAAATTTTTTCGTTCGCCTCATCAAGTTGAATCTAGAAGCTTAATTTTTTTATAAAAAAATTAACTAAAAATGAAATTAATAAGCAACAAAAAAAACTAAATAAGTAAACCACAAATACTCAGTAAAAAAATTAATTGACCCTATATATAATGTCAGGCTTAAGACTTGGAGGGGATCCACCTCCTTTTAATTTGGGTTATAGATTATTAATTTCCAACTTAAAATAAGCTGCACGAAGCATTTATTGGTTATCAAATCTCATAATATTAGAAATTAGAAAATCTGCTGAGTGTAAATTTCCAACAAATCCATTAAAAAAAATTAGGAAAACCTAATTAACTTCTCAATAATTACATGCGTCCTTGTTAGAGTGCACGAATTGAATTGCTTAAAAGTCTTGCCTCATTTTTGTTTTTGTAAAACAACAGACTACTACCATTTTAGTCTTTAGAGTCGTTGGGAAGCATTTGTGATTGTTCAAGTACCCACCTCAATATGTTTAAGCTTGATTTATACAAGTTTGTTTGTTTTTTTTTTTTTCTTCTTAACGAGTCGATTTAGAACGAATTTGAATGAATTTGTCTTTGTTTTCTTGATAAAATTTGGCCTTTTGGCCTTATTTTAGTTTTTCCCTTTTAACCATAATGAAATGAATTACTGCATTACAAAATGGGAAAATTAGTTAAACATTTTTCTCCGACTTTGTGTAGTAGGAGAGGTTCAAGATACATTTTTTTATTAGTTAAGATCCCTCAATGAAATTTCTATGTGATCATATTTCTCTGAGTTGGTGCCGAAATTTCTCTAAGTCTATTTTCTCTGTGAAAATGTTGAGAAACCCCAACTATTATAAAAATCTTGTATGTTCTTTATCTCATAAAATCTTAATATCAAGGATCTTAAAAAAAAATTCCCCCTACAAAATTCTTGATTTTGGGTTATACATTAAGATATTACTATTTACCCCAAAAAAAAATTCAATTAATTAAATAAATCAGGAAAGCCAATGTAAATGATAGAATTGTATTTGATTGGCTACTGTTTTGCATTCCTCCTCACTTCATATTTACTCCCATCATTGTCCATTCCACAAAATATTGCATAAATATGCACACATATTTATATATATAGATATAGATATAAAACAGCACTGTTCCTCAATTCCTTCATTTTGTATTGCAAAATTTAAAAAAATAAATAAATTTAAATTTAATACAGATGAGGTGACTGCATGGCATTCACAAAAATTGTTCCTAACATGGTACACCTTCTCTGCAACCACCTAGCACACCGGAAAAGAGGGTGAGACTTTTAACTGCTCTGCCTGGCATTGCTTGAACAACGTCAAGGCCTCCAATTCGCTTGGCCCCATTGGCATCTCCAGATTGCACAAAGAAGGCTCCATTCAAGAAAAGATCTTGATCTGATCTCCATGTCCATTTCTTCCACTCTGACTCAGGGGCGTCCCTATGGGTAACCTGTAGAAATAAACATAAAAAGTGAGGCCCAGCCCATCTAATGATTAATCTTTATTAGTAATGTTTCAAACTCATGATTAATGTCATGCTTATTGTACCATTTATTTGGTAGTAAGTAGTACCTGTTTAAATTCAGGCCTGGGTGGAGCAATGAAACGATTGCCCTGGCTAATGAGAGTGGCATGGTGACTACCGCCAATGGCATACATGTTCCAGTGAGTGTAATCATTGTTAATGATATGAACGAATCCTGATCGAACCCTCGGCATTCTCTGGTGCAACCTCTTTCCAAAATGGTTATATATCACGGTAATTCTCATATAGTCATCCTCAACGTTTGTATCACGGGCACCGAATAGCAGCACCTTCAGACCATCCCCATGAATTTTTTTTTTACAAATTTAATGTCAGTCACGCTCAAAAGCAATACTTGTCATGCATGAATGTTAATTTGAAGTTACCTTATCGTGATCTGTCCAATGACAGTTTGAAATGGTGACAGCAGTAGATCCCTCAATGATATCGATGATGCCATCAGCACATCTGTACATGGAGAGATGGTCAAGCCAAACATTTCTGGACCCGAAGACCGTAATGCCATCTCCATCGCTCACAGTTCGAAGACCGACATGATCGACTGAGTCTCTGATCATGCCGCCATTAGTAACCACGATATCGTGGATGTAAAGGTTGTGAATGATGACGTTCTGGACAAATTGGATGGTAAAACCAGCACCATAAGCGATGTGTACTTTAGCCCCACGGCCATCGATGGTCTTGTGGCTCTGCATGATCAGCTCCTGTTTCAGCTTGATTGTCATGCTGCGTTGGAATATGATCCACAGCGGCTCCTTCTGAATCACGGCGTGGCGGAGAGTTCCGGGCTTCGGGCTCACGACATCGTTGTCAGAAGGATCGGTGACGACATAGATTTTACCAGCCTTGCCACCGGTGGTCTTACGGCCGAATCCGATGACACAGCTTGCCAGCCTCTTTCTGTCCTTATGCCAGTTGGGTCTGCATCTCCAGCACTTGTCAATTTGATTGGTGGGCTTGCATGGCCCTGTGTACCTCTTACGTGCTAGGCCTCTCCTTGTGATGTTGCTTGACACATGGGTGACCCTTGGTGTGGTGAACAATTTGGTGCAGTTGGTCTCGTTTTCATTTAATAATGCCCTGTGAACAATGGAAAATAATGATATACAAACAAAAATTATATGTAAAAACGTTGAATTTGTCTCTAATTCTAACAAGTTCAATCCGGGCCATAAGCCTATCATGCATCCTATTTTGATTATTCAATCGGTGATCTTTTAGATCTGATTTATGTGGATCATTTAAAAAAAATAGATTGATTTGATAACATTTTTCCATATGAAATGTAGACTTGTCATTTTCTTTGTGTGGTTGTTGGATAAAAAATGCTACAAATACAGAAATAAATTACATACACAAACCACCGATCACACCAGGGGATCGCATCTACATAAGCAAACATCCATTTATGCAAGTATTGGTGATTGGTTCAGTGATTTATTTGTGTCGGTAACATTTTTGGTATTGGACTCATACACATACCATTCGTCGGCGACTTCTATGGCCTTGGATTCTTCAGATTGGTTCTGCAAAACCTCATCAGCAGAGAGGGTGGGAATGAATGCAGCAAAAGAGAAAAAAAGGATGAGGATACAAGTGACCTTGACTAGCTCCATTTTAAACTAGTATTGGTTTTTAAGGTCTATTTTGGACCGAACCCCTGGTGTGCTATGGGATCGGACTTTAATAGACCAAACCAAAATCGATCAAAACCACCTCACCTTATTGGCAAGCATCGCTTTGAAATGGAAGTGGTAGATATATTTTGATGTCGAACAACAGTTTTTATAGTTTCTCATGATTCTAAAATAAGACATGTTGAGCTGGGAATAAGGAAGGCCATATTGTTTTTTAACTGTCAACCATTGTTATTCGCTAACAAATTCCTTTGAATCAGTCTATACTAAAGACAGTTAAAAAAAGAAAAATATGAAAGATATATATACGTATATTTAGGAACTTGATTCAAATCTTCTCGATTACATTTATGGCATGGAGATGATGACCCTTTCAAAATCAATTGTGAAATAGTTATATCTACATGTTTTTATTTCAAATTTATAAATAAATTTAAAATAAATAAAAAAAATTAGGGGAGATTTTAAATTTTAATGGTATGTTTTAATCTTGTATATAGACTGAAGTGCTATTCGGGTCTATAGATTCTACCATGATTCAATTTGTTCAACTTTTAGGCCCCTATAAAAGGGAAAAAAAATGATCAAAAGGTTGGAATTGTTTTCATATACAAGAGTTGTTTAAATACTTTCAAGGAATTGGAGAAGCCCATGTAAATTTCTATATATGTCTCTTTATAATTGGATACAACGTTTCATATATACCTTCATCCAAATTAAAATGGTAAAGCAACTACAATTTTCAAATAATATAGTAGGGTACAAGAAATGGAATTATTTCCCCATATACAAATGTCAAATGTCAAAAATTGCAATTTATATCTGACAATTTTTTCTGAGAAAATATGCACAAATAAGTTAGAAGGGTTGTTTTGGCAAAACAAAAAAATATTGAGAGAGAGGATCACATCTGAAAACTTAAGCAGGGAAAGAAATGTGCTAAAGCTTAAGCTCACTTCTTTGGATTCTCAAGTGATAAAACTTAAAAGTAAGAAAAAGAGGAAGAATAATGGAAAAAACAAATTAATAGAAAAACATATCTGAAGAAGAGATTCCAATTGTAGAAGTTGAGGTTTTGAATATAGTTGACCAACAGAAATTGTTTCTGATATGTAACTATCATATAAAGTGTTTTCAAACACATAGAAAACAAATGAATCATTCTTGCCTTCCATTAATACAACAGTACTGTACTATGAGTCAAGATGCTGTCGTATGCACTGCACTACACTTTTATAAGTTCGGATGCTTTTTAATACAAACAAACATAAAAAAAACAAAACTCCAAAACAAATCAAATACTCGAGTTCAGATAAATTAATTGTAAAAAGCATATTGTTTGCAGGTTTTTGTTCAAATAATCATGAGCCCATTCTAAAGATTCCAGGTTATAGTCTCCTCACTCGGAACGGCTAACAGGACAACTTGGTGATCTCTGTAAGGGGCGCTGCCTTGAACTTGCAAGAGGGTAGGGAGGATTTTCCTGTGAAAAAAAAAAACAAAGATTCCAGTGTAACTGAGGGAGGATCCTAACAGACAATTTTAATCAACCTGCCTCGCAATTTCTATGGCTACGAGGATAGGTTGAGGAAAATAAGGGTGATAATTAGGCAAGCGGAAATGACAGTGCCTCCATCCAAAATATAAGGCATTTGTACAATTATCAAAAATATTAAAAAAATTATTTAAGTTTTCTTTTTTTGACCATTACAAAATACTTTAATTATTTTTTGCATTTGATTTTTAAATTATCGAACATCATCTACTACTATTTTTTATAGACATACTAGACCGTATTCGTATTCTATTTTTTTAATTTTTGCTGTATAGGCCCACACCCACATTTGTAACTGCACCCATGCTTTCTAGTAGGCAGTACACAGGAGAAAAGGTGAGATGGTCATAAATTCAAAAAATGCACAAATCCCGAACTATACACCTTGGCACAGTTCTAATTTTGTGTGTAAAGACAGTAGTACTTATTCAGTACAAGAAATGACATCCTTACCTAATTATTACAAATGTATATACAACCATGCCAAAATACTGCTTTAAATGTAGTCCGGTATCAGCGGATGTTAATATTCCAAGTGCAGACAATTCTTGAAGAATACACTTTCCATCGAGTGAAAAAGGTAACACTTTAATTTTGCGGTGTTTGGCCACCCTGCAACTCTCCTTCAACTCACCAGATGAAATTTTACTGAGAAACCTGATAAAAAAAGAGTCCCCCACCTGCATCCAAACACCACTCAACATTAAAACCATGTCACTAGAGGTAGAAAACTGCCAGTCACTAGCAAATAGATCGACCGTTTGCCACCACAGAAATTAATGTCAATGGTGGTCACTGAAAACATCTGGTGGACAAAATTTTACGGTCCCATAAAAACGACAAATAAATTGAAAAAGAGGCATTAGACCTTTGTTGTAGACAGTTTTCACATCACAAAAAGCAAATTCCCAGCAGCACTTATTCTCTCACACTTTTGACCATATTTAGCAAAAATTCTTCCTTCATCTCTGTTATTTGCCAATTATCTCCATTACTTCCATAGCAATTCACTTCTTTATTCCGCTTTACTCTTTCAAGCAAAACCTTAAAGGAAAATGGAAGGACAGTGTCATAATAAGTGAAAAAAATCTGGATCGACTAGACAAACTTCATTCCTTTTTCTCTTTTGATAACTTGACAAACTGTCCATTCAAATTGGTAAGGTCATATTGCTAAATTAAAATTTCTGTACTTCAAAAATAAAATACAATAAAATAGTCACACTATCTGGCAAGATACATGGCACTGCAGATTATACAACTGAGAAAACACTATACCACTTATTCCTGAAAGAAAACTAGAAAGGAATACATACATACATTAGGACACAAATACAAAGAAATGAATCTCTTTTTCCATTTTTAAAATTGAATTTATAAATTAAAGCCTACTGAACTATGTCTAGGTTGATACATCAGCCTATGATGTGTGCCAAAAGAACCAATAAGCCAAAAGTACATAACCACATGAAGAAAACAGGAATCAACTTTTTAACTTATGGTTAAAATACCCAGACTTTTTGTTCAGATAGAACCCCTTATAATTGTATGATTACCATCTTTACAATTAGTGTTTAACAGCCACAATCAAATTTATTGAAAGAATATATGTATGAAAGCATGATTCCTTTTGTACACTGACGCAAATAACGTGCTCTGGTTATTGAGAAAAACTATTAAGAAAGCTTTTAATAGAAGTAAAATTCCCGACTTTCCCTTTATAATCCAACAGGGAAACAAACATGGCACAAGAGCCTTATCACCGCGGTTCCACACAAGAATTGAAAAGGCAATAATTATCTTCCACCCTTTAACCAGTCGCTATCATGATTTCCCTTGCAGACGTCTACCATGTCATGGCAGCAACCATCCCTTTATATGTCGCCATGATCTTAGCTTACATCTCTGTCAAATGGTGGAAGCTCTTCACACCAGATCAATGTTCAGGCATCAACAAGTTTGTAGCAAGATTCTCAATCCCACTGTTGTCGTTCCAAGTGATCTCTACAAACAACCCGTACAAAATGAATGTGAAACTTGTATGTGCTGATTTCGCTCAAAAACTTTTTGCCTTTTTTGCATTGGCAGTAATCACAAAAATCAGATCTAGAGGAAACCTGAGTTGGATCATAACAGGGCTCTCTCTGTCATCACTACCTAACACTTTGATCCTGGGAATTCCAATCCTGAGAGCCATGTATGGGGATGAAGCAGCTATGCTCCTTACC
This sequence comes from Camellia japonica, assembly GCA_030407325.1. Taxonomy (NCBI): domain Eukaryota; kingdom Viridiplantae; phylum Streptophyta; class Magnoliopsida; order Ericales; family Theaceae; genus Camellia; species Camellia japonica. The sequence continues at coordinate 12,623,376 of JAPPVO010000002.1, read as the reverse complement.
CAGATAGTTGTATTACAAAGCCTAATTTGGTACAACCTATTGTTGTTTCTGTTCGAGGTCAATGCAATGAAAGAAGCCTATACAACACCACCAACTGAAGTCGCTGGTACATACACTACATTCACATCCAATGAAATATATTCTAAACCTTATTTTTTTTTATAAAGTAAATAGTCTGCTCTCATATAACAAAAATCTCTTTCAAACATCTCGACTGAATTTAACAATGGTGCACTAACTTCAGTCAGCAAAGCGTACCAATATGGGCCCATCATATTTATGGTTTCTCCCTCGTTTAATTGCTGTCATGCATGTCTACCAGTTCTCATCCACAAACTCTCAGAAATAATGTTATAACATCAATGGATTTGAGTTACTACACCTCACTATCATTTGTGTATTACACATTACGAATCTATTTGTTCTTTTTCACCTCATTTGGAATGCATGGTTTCTATGCTATGTAGAGCTGGAGGCTCCACAAGAAGCACAACCAAAAGAAGGAGGGCACGAAGAAAAAATCACAACTCCTAGAAAAACAAAAATTATGCTTATTCTTTTGACAGTGGGGAGGAAGCTCATAGTCAACCCCAATACTCATGCAACCGTGTTAGGTCTTGTTTGGGCAAGCATACGCTTCAGGTAAGCATCACAAAGTCATAGGTTTCTTAGAGTCACAACAAAGTTCTGCTTAAAACAGAATTGCAGGTAATTTGCTTAGCCTTGCTGTGACTCATCAGCAATATGGTTGAATGTGTTGCAGGTGGGGATTGCAATTGCCAAAAATTGTTGATCGATCGATATCAATATTGGCAGATGGAGGGCTTGGAATGGCGATGTTCAGCTTAGGTATGATCAAGAATCAGTTTTCCCTACTGATATACCACGGGTTGTGGGAAAGAAAAATAAAACAACATACCACATCTAAACTACTTCAAATTTGCTTCTTAACAGGTCTTTTCATGGCATCACAAGCTAGCATAATAGCATGTGGAACCCGAATGGCTGTATTAGCCATGGCAATTAAGTTTGTTGGGGGTCCTGCCCTAATGGCAGTGCCCGCTGTCGCTATTGGATTAAGAGGAACATTGTTTAGAGTGGCAATTGTTCAGGTGCAAAACTATAGTTTCTGTAGTCTACACTCGGGATAGAAAACTTAATAATGTGTTTCATCATGCAGGCAGCTCTTCCTCAAGGAATCGTTCCATTTGTATTTGCCAAAGAGTATAACGTACATCCAGACATCTTGAGCACCGGGTAAATAATATCCTTCTGCTTCTCAAGGTTTTGACAATACCTGAAGCTAAACTAGATATTGGAATCTGCTTTTGTTGTGGTTGTAGGGTAATCTTTGGCATGCTCATCTCCCTGCCTATAGCATTGGCCTACTACTTTTTGCTTGCATTATAAGTCAAGGAAAGCACTAACAATGGATTGTTTAGAAGTTATTATTCATATTCGAAGTTCTTTCGCTAGTACTGAGATAAATTGTCTACCAAAAAATAAATAAATGTATCCTCCAATAAAACAATTTAACTTATATGAATATATTCATCTAAGTTTACTGCATCTGTTTTGGATTGTAATGGATGTTAAAGTGATAGATGCAATACCTTGCAGGGATGGATAAAGTATTCATGTAATCATGCTGCTGTCCCTTGGCGCGTAAGAGAGACTATTTAACTATGTGCACATTTCCAGCAAAAAAAAAAAAATATAACAATTCAACAAATGAATCATGACAATTACAAAAACTGAATCATAGATTTATCAGATTAAACAATTTATTGTTACAACTAACACAGAAAATCACTCTGCATATGAGGAATGTGCTAATTAAGAAACACGGGCACTTCTAAGAAGGTGACATATCCGTGTTGTGTCCATGTCGTGTCCGTGTCGGACACCGACACTCTTAGGACACGTGTCCAACACTTTTCAAAACGTATCCTATTTTTTAAATGTTTTTAAAGACCCGGACACTCTTAGGATATTTGGAGAACCCACGTGTCAATCGCTTAAATACACATGTTTATCGATTAGACATATGTGAAACTAATTATAAGTTTAAACAAAACAACTTAAGATACAATAATAAAACAAAAACTATATAAATTTATAGGAATTGGTGTTATGTAACATTTTTTATTATCTTTGAATGATATATTCATATATATAACATATAATAAATATATAAAATTATATATTTCATGCGTGTCCCCACGTGTCGTGTCTTGCAATTTTTTTAAAATTAACGTGTCGGCATGTCCGTGTTGTATTTGTGTCGTGTTACATATCCGTGTCCATGCTTCTTAGGTGCTAATAAATTAGAAAGTAGTAAATGAACAATTTTTGTTACTAAAAGAATGTATGCTATTTGGTGTAAGCCTCACTTTCTCATCAATCAGCTAACCATCATTCAAAACAATCTTCACAGCATTTGAAAACTATTAGAAATATCTAGCAATCGAATCAAATATCAAAACTAAAGTTCGTATTTGCTCCAATTCACTCCCTCTCTCCCAACCCCGACCCCCCTTAGATTATAGAAAAGAAGAAGAAAACCATCCCCTATATCATGCTTTCCTTGTTCAATAAACTGCCTGAAGAAAATTATCCAACATGACATGCTATCCCCATTACCATATAACAGACCTATTAAACCATCCTAAAAGGTTACTTCACAAGATATAGATGGGTAGAGAAAGAATAAGCATTAAACAGCAGTAAATGCAGAAGTCAACATTAGAGTTTATTTCGACACAAAAAAAGCTATTAGGATATCAAGTTGTAATCAAAATGATAAAACTTCAAATCATTTGACTTTTTTATTTACTTTAAAAGAGTCTAATTGTTGCATATGCAGAGATTTTCTTTCACATTTCCAGTTTTCAGTGTCACTTCACTTGTGCCTATTACAATATCTTCATGGGTTTCACTAATAACCTCTAAATACCAGATGATACTCGAAGAGAAATTCTAGTTTTACGATATGCCTGACATGGCCCCCGAGTTTTCAATACCAAAACATCTCTGCACAGAGTATCACTGACCGCTCAACAACTAAGTGCTAAATTGAAATATTGTCAATTGATGAATCAATATAGTGATTTGGCAGTGTTTTTTTTTTTTCTTGTAATCAATTTTTGTGTTTCAACTAGAACTATTAAAATAAGAGTATATTCTATAGGCGAACTCAATTTTTTAGTTGAGCTTTTTTTTTTAAAATTTTTTTATCTCATATAGCTTTTGTACAAAGTTACATTACACCCCTTCTGGCATCTTTCCTTAATATAACATCTTACTTAATCAAATATATGTCCCAATTGAGCATCCTTCACTATCAAATATCAATCTAACTTTACTATTATTTCCTTTACATTACTAGTAGAAGTCAACATAATTTGCTTGCTTTTTCCTGTTGTATCGACCATACCCTCCAATATCAATTTAGACTGTTTGGACATGATAATGAGTATGGATTGAGACCAGCTTTATAGAATTTGAAGACACAGAGACAGCAAGTTTTTTTTTTTTTTTTGGAACGAATACTGCAAGTTCATCCCATCAAATTAAGCCACATAAAAATTTTAATACTAACAGATGTGATGTTTCATCTTCATTACAAAAGAACTAGAATGCTACTTATCAACTTTATAGCAGACAAAATGGATTTGATTCAAATAGTTCATGAAACAAACACAATCATGTGAATTAATATCCACATAAAACTATAAACCTAATTTTAACCCTACTTATGCTCTGAATGGATTAACCCAAAATACATATATACTTTGTCCATAATTTCAGTGCACAAACATAGCCAAAATCACTTAATTTTCCACTGAAATTTCCAAGAAACGCACCATTATGCTTGTACCCATATGAATAGGTAGTATACATAATAGTAATACTTATGCAATAAAAAGAAACACCATTTATATATTCTTACCAAGTTTACTGATAATCTTTGGCTCCTAAAAGCTCCACAAATAAACAAGTAAACTGGTTATGCTCCAATTTGAATCAAATTCTAGAGAGAGAGAGAGAGAGAGAGTAACTCTGAACTGCAGAGTGCAGACCGTAGAGCAGAGTAGATTGGTTTGGCGGATCCTCACCGGTGTAGCTCCTGTCTATTTTAGAGCATAGGGTTCTTTTTTGGGAAAATTACAACCCTATCCAACTCTGTGCAGTACGAGAGATTTAAGATTTTTTTCTATTACTCAACGTTTCTCGATAAAATTTATTTATGATTATATTAGAGAAATTTTTTTTTTATTTTATAAAATTAGATAAATTTCTTTGTGTCCGGATTGAAACTTTTTTGAGTGGGGTCCAAAGTTTTCTAAGTCAATTAAATTTTTGAATAAAGATTGGACCCCTTTTTTCCTACCTCTTTTGACCCATTTTCTTTTTTGATTGGTCACTTTTTCTTTTTCTTTTTCTTTTTTTTTCTCCTCCTCCAATCACCACCCGCCACGTGTGTGTGGGGTGGTGGGGGTTGAACTTTAAAGGGATCTAAATCACTGCTGTAAATTTTTTTTGAAAAACATTGAAGGATTTCAATTACTATAAAAATATTATGTATTCTTTATTTTATAAATCTTAAAAAAAAAAAAATCCCCCTATTTTTTATGATTTCCCCCCTTTCTTCGTTAAATTTTTGTTTTTTTTAATTATTTAAATTAAATCTTCAAGTCAATTAGGTAAATTACAAATATATTTTATGAAATTTGTTTAAAATATAAATTATTATATTTAATTTTTGAAAATTTCATCACCTCGCTTGAAATTTTTAATTTCAAAACAAATAGCTCATTTTATTAACAAATTATCAAGTCAATTAACAATTTTTAATAATGTTAAAATTTTATTTTAATCAATAATTCAAGTAATTTTATTGTTGTATAGAAAAACAATAGGAATCTTATGTTTTTAGTTAATTCTGTTAAATAAAAAATTTTGATAAATGGATATTTGTAATTTTTCAAAGGGATATTTACACACAAGTTCTAATTTATGAACTTATATTCTATTAAGTCCTAACTAAGAACTTTTTGACCTTCAAGTTCTATTAAATTTTTAATAATCGAAATTGCCCTTCAAATAATAATTATTTATCATTTATGATTATCTATAAACGAATATGATGATTTGATATTTATTTTGGTTTTCAAAATTTTAAAACATCAACTTCCAAATTGAAAAAACTAAAAAAAAATTATGTCCAAAAAAAAAAAAAATGAAAAAAATGAATTATTTTTTTGTGCAAAACTGAAAAAATTGTGTCTAAAAAGAGAATGATGATGGAATATTGATGTGCAAAACTGGAAGAAAAAAACTTTAAAAATGAAAAACTGATAATGTTTTCAGTTTTAAAACTGAGAAAAATTATTAATGTTCTCGGTTTTATTAGATAATTGAATCAAACTAATAAGTAGAATGACAAAAATGTTTGATCTCACACCCTGTTTTTTTTCATTAGTTAGTGAAACAATTATTTAGAATATTACGATGCAAAATTGATAATGTTCTTAATTTTAAAAATTGAAAAAAATTAATAATATTTTTAGTTTTACTGAATAGAACTTATTGGTTCAAATTTTTTTGAATAAGACCTGCGCTACCATAATATTTGTAAATAGGATTTTTAGATAATTAATTTTTTTTAAAATTATATGGGACAATCTATATTTTAAGTACATTTTAAGGGTGTATTTATAATTTACTGTTAAATTATATGGACAAAATTAAACAATTAGGTAAAAAGTGTAGTTAACCTTAATATGGGTCGAACATGTTGTGGGCCGTGGTAGCTTGGGCTTAGCCGGAGAGGGTTGTGCTCGTAATGGCCCGGGACTATGTTAGGACCGAGCTACTTGGCTTGTTTATGTGGAAACCGAACTAATTGGATAATTCGGCCGAGATAATGGAAGCCGGTTTTGTTCCCATAGCTGGCGCTTCCAGCCCGGCTGGAAAGGTCTTCGGTTTACCAGCTCGACCAGTCTTCAGCTTGGCTATGCGGAATGCAATCGAGCTCGGTCGTCGTTGAGCTCGGCGAGCGGAGCGCTCTAGCTTGTTGTGTAACACGGCCGTTGGCAGCCGAGATAATGCAGCCCGGATGTCGAGATCCCGGTAGTGTGGGCTGGCAGTTTGGTTAGGTGATGATCAAGTAGATTTGTGCTGATAGATGGGATAGCGGCACCACGTGTCGAGAGACTAATGGGAGTAGATTTGGGGCGCAGAAGGTATATAAGCGAGTCTGCGCCCCCCATGTCTAGGGACATGAACATTTGGTAAGATATACACTTACACTCAACTCTCTCCTCTCTCTCTATCCCTGAGTGTGTGCTGACTTGATCGTCGGAGGGGTTTTCCGGCCGCACACCGTCAGGTAGCTCACCGCCGTTGTGTTCGCAGGACGATCGGATAGACAAGGAACTTAAGAAAGAAGTACGGGCTTGCCTGAATATTTGCTCCCCGCACATTCATATACTTTGAAAATCCATCCATTTGTTTTTTACTTTTATAGCAGATTGATAAAATAAAAAGTAGATGGGAAAAATATTAAAATTTTGAGATTTGAAGCTGTTGTAGGGTAATCTAAGAATTAAAAATAATCATAATCAGTGTGTTTAGTTTGAGTTTTTTAAATTAAGTTTTTTGAAAATTGAATTTTTTGATTTTCATGTTTTTTTTTTTTAGTGAATATTTTTAAATTTTAAACATTTTTTTTACTTTTTTAGATGCACCTTACTTAGATGTATCTAAAAAGTGAAAAATTTGTGAAAAAATATTTTTAAAAATTTAATACATAAAAATATAAAAAATGTACTGAATTCTCGTATTTTTTTTTTATGTATTTTTGGTATTTAATGAATTTTTAAAAGGTTTTTTAAATTTTTTTTTTTACTTTTTAGGTATATGTATGTTAGGTATGTTTAAAAATTTTAAAAATTGCTCAAAATATTAAAAAAAATTCAATAAAAATAAAAAAACACGAAAAATAAAGAAGTAGAATTTTCTGAAAAGTATTTTTGAAAAATGATAACCAAGATGCTTTGCCGAGTTGCAGTTTTGTATGATAGAATAAATATATTAGATATCTTATTTTTCATCCATTTATTTTCAGTTTTAATTCTTTTATTTTATTATTTATCAATTTTTGCTCCTAATATATTATATATTCTCTCATTAGTATTGCCTTATTTTAGAAATTAACAAATTATTTTAATACCTCAATATTACCATATCTGATTACTTTCTCATTTTTTTTCACGTAAAACATCACAAATCCAATCCTTTTATTTCTCTAACTAATTACAATATTGCAATGTCAATAGTTATATTTGCCTTGCTACAAATCGCATTAACATATTTTTAAAGTTAAAAAATAAAAATTTATTAATATTAGTAAGATATATCACATGTAAGTGTTATCTTTTATTAGTCACGAATTTAATTTAATTTAATTTTTTTTTTTATATATTTTTTGTTCACTAAATATATGACTTGTTTAGTGTAGATGAATAAAGGGTAAATTACAAATACAACTTTTGAAATTTTCTTAAAATGCAGAGTGTCTCATGTGGTTTGAAAAATTATAAATACTTCCTTATTAAAAAATTTTATTTAACAGAATTAACTAAAAAAATAAATTCATAATTGTTTTCCTATACAATAATAAAATTACATAAATTATTAATTAAAATATATTTTTAATATCATTAAAAACTGTTAATTGACTTGATAATTTATTAATAAAATTGACAATTTATTATAAAATTAAAAATTTCAAAGAATAGAATATAATTTTCAAAATTATAAAAAATAATTTATATTTTAATCAAATCTTAAGAAATATATTTATAATTTATCTATAAAGAAACGATGACTTGTTCTAGTTTACGTTTGCCATTTAAAAAGTACAGAGAAAAGCTTTCTTGCTCAACAAAAAAAACTTATCCCAAAATTTATTTTCTTAAACCGAAAATCTTTTGTTTAGACACCGTTTGTGATAGAAAACCCAATAATAAACAGCCACGTGTTTCTTTATATTCCCAAAATACCCTTGTAGATAAAGGCTTATTTACCTCCACATCGCAATCGACGGCCCAGATAAAGCCGAAGCCCAATTGGACCCGATCTACGATCTGGATTCTCCGAAGAACACGCAGTCATAGCCCACCGCTCAAGAAAACATTGAAGGATTAGGGCTTTCTAGTTACATAAATAGCCCAGACTCACACCTATTCTACTCATCTCTCTCTCTCTCAAATCTGCGCTTTGGGCTCCATTGTTGCAGGAAATCATGGGCAAAGGTCCTGGTCTTTACACTGATATTGGCAAGAAAGCTCGAGGTCTCTCTCTCTCTCTCTCTCTCTCTCTCTGTATATATATATAGATATATTATACATATATGTTGGTGAAATGATTTGTATGTAGACATTATTTGTGTTTCATATTCAGTGATTATTGTATTGATTCGAGTTTTCAACTTTGGATTTGTTGTTGTAGATCTTCTCTACAAGGACTACCAGAGCGACCACAAGTTCACTATTACGACCTACTCGCCTACTGGAGTTGTGAGTTTTTTTTTTTTCTTTCTAATTTGGCTTTTCAGATCACTCGATGAAACTATTTTTTTCTCTTCGTTATTTGTGTTTTTAATTCGTTCGAATTCGTCTCATAAAAATTCAGAAATAAGCTTCATAGGTTTGTGCGCTTTTGATTTATTTGGTAAATTTGTATTATATAGATATGTGCATATAGTTTAGGAGAGTCTGATACTATCTTCTCAATGATTCCTTGTGCTTTACATAATCAGGCTATCTATGTAAGTGGTGTTTATCTTCATAATTTATGGTTTCCACAGCCTAATGAAAATGTGTTATGATTTGCTTCATGTTGCACAAACATTGCACAATATTATAAAATGTCTTGAGAAGTTCTTATTTTGTAATCAACTATTGGAATTGGTAGCATGTGCATTTTTGTTACTGATTTAAGTTTGTTTTAATATGTTTGGTCTTTGTTCGTCTTTCCATTATGATCTGAATTACTGATGTTCTCTTTGCAATCCCATTAATTCATTGTACTTGTGAGGAACTTTAGACAGTTCATTGTTTTATATCAAGTTTTTTGGTGCTATGTAATCATTCAATCAATAGTAGTACTGAAATACATTGTAGACCATTTTCTTCTTTACATTGTGTGTGCACTGTGCCGACAATGAGAAATTCTGTTGGATTTATAGAAACATTAAATGCCATTGCTTATTTATCTAGCATTGGATTTGGATTTATATTTGTTTGTCAGATTTTTAATGGGATTCATATTATATGGTCATTACTCCTTATCATATATTAGTTGATATGTTCCCATGGGCTTTTAGATGCTACTTTCATCCTGTATAAGCAAAGCATGTCATGATCTAATGGAGTGTATGGAATGTTAATGTCTTTCTTTTCCTTGTTTTAGGCTATTACTTCATCTGGAACAAAGAAGGGCGACCTATTTTTAGCTGATGTCAATACTCAGTTGAAGAACAAGAACGTCACAACTGATATCAAAGTGGACACAAACTCCAATGTGAGTTATATCTTATAATTTTTTTTTAAAAAAAATAAATAGTTATATCTTATACTTTACTTTAATTGGTTAAAAAGTTGATACTACTCAATCTTTTGCAGTTTGCTATTAGTAATGCCTTTTGAATAAAATTAAATGGATGCAAACCTGATCTGTGAAACCAAATTCTGATAGCCAATCTCCAATTTTTACTCACTATTACCTTGATGTGGTGAAATGAAAGAATTTGTTTTTGCATGTTTTCTAATTTTGTTTTATTTACTTTTCTATCATTTAAGTTAATAAATTATGTTATTGAATTCAGTTAATAAATTAATTTAGATGAATACGTCGAATATTTGGCAATAGGCATGAAATGAACTCATTATTTCAACATGTTAATGTATTGAAGAAAAGATTGTGTTTTGTGTTACTCCTACATGACCTGGATAAATTTTCTTTACATCATTTTGCTTATTGAAGTGGGAATGGTGTTATCTTAAGTTATGCATATATGATATATATACACACAATACTTTTTATCAACAGAAAAAAAAGAGCACCTTGAGTTGGGTTTTGGCGTGGACGGTTTTGGTGTGGACTCTCTGCCCAATTTTTTCTGTTTTGATTATTGATTGTGTGATTCTTCGTGTGAGGTTATGTACATATTTTCACTAAATCACACTAGTTACTACCACTAGACTCTGCATATTTTCTTGGGTGTTGGCATTTTTTGTACAAGAGATACGTTCTACAAACTACTTGTGTGCACGATTTATTATTATTATTTTTTTGTGTGGTCCATTTCTGTAAGCATGGGTTGATTTATCTTGCGTCATTCTCTTTTCTTGACCATCTAACTGAAGTCTTGCTCATGCTTTGACCATCTAACTGAAATCTTGCTCATGCACCAGCTCTTAACTACTATCACAGTTGACGAGGCTGCTCCTGGCTTGAAGACGATCTTAAGCTTCAAAGTTCCCGATCAAAGGTCTGGCAAGGTAAGCAATCCATTGCTTGATTTTTATAGTAAATATTTTTTGTACTACAGTTGGTGGGATCAGTTTCCTATCTTTTTTCATGCAATGTGTTGGAGGAATTTAGGCTTCTGATGAAATCCATCAGTTAGTTGCTGCATTTAATTTTCATAACATATTGATGTTTGAGGTATTGCTGTATAATCACTAATTGTTTAGTGGTTTGTTACAGTTGGAAGTTCAATACTTGCATGACTATGCGGGGATAAGCACGAGCATTGGGTTGACGGCAAACCCCATCGTCAACTTCTCAGGTGTGTTGGGGAGCAATGTTGTTGCACTGGGGACTGATGTCTCCTTTGACACCAAAACGGGGGAATTCACCAAGTGTAATGCTGGATTGAGCTTTTCCAATGCAGACCTTATTGCTTCATTGACCCTGTGAGTAGTTTTATCTTTTAGAGGATTATTTACTTACTTTTATGTTTTTACCTGTCTACAATTTGCGGTAAAATCTTACGGTTAATAGGAGAATGGGTTGCTCTCCCTTCCTCATTTACTTATTAATATTTATGTGGTTTTTGGTTCATGTTGAGCATTTAATGAGAAATTTCCTGCTCCTCCTATCTTGAGCATATGTTCTAAAAAATAAGTGAACTAAATTTGGCGTATGATATGGTGGCTAGATTCAGAGGATTTCAGTTCTAAAGCTTCTCAATTCTTGGCTGGTGTTTGATGTTTGTTTCTTCCACGCATAATGTGGTGTTGTTTCACTCAGGAATGAGAAGGGTGATGCTGTGAATGCATCCTATTACCATATGGTGAACCCGTTGGCTAACACATCTGTTGGGGCGGAGGTAACTCACAGCTTCTCAACCAGCAAGAACACAATCACTGTTGGCACTCAGCATTCGTTGGACCGATTGACCACAGTGAAGGCACGGGTTAATAGCTTTGGCAGGGCAAGTGCACTCATCCAGCATGAGTGGCGACCAAAGTCACTTTTCACCATTTCTGGAGAAGTAGACACCAAGGCTGTTGACAAGAGTGCCAAGTTTGGGTTGGCCTTGGCTCTCAAACCCTAGGTCGGTTATTCAGTTCTTTAGGTTGGTGGGAGCAATAACGACGTGGGCATGAGGAACTAGTATAGTTGCCTGTTTACACTTTATTCTGTTCCTATCAGTTGATTCTCATATTTTTGGTGGTTTTTTGGAATGCAGAAATAAATCTAGATATGGGTTTATGAACTTGTGTCGAGACTTACATTCTCTTATTCATCCCTTGTTAAAACTGGGATGAGCACTTGATATTTGAAGAGCTTTAAGTCATTGACTTGAGATTTTGTTCCAATCCTACAATCTTCTACTTCTTTTTTGTTTGTTTGTCCTTTCGTTGTGGTGTTTTTGTATACAGGTGTTACTGGTTGTTTGCAATGTGGATGTTGCTACGATGATTTGGTCTTGCTTCCAAAATGTGATTGACAATTTCATTTGATGTATGCTCTGCTTATATGCATATTTCTTTGTTGCCATGGATTTTGGCCAGTTGAATTACTTGGTTGATCTGTCATGAGCATCCAAGGAATTGGGCAGCATAGACGATGTTCTGTTCCAATATTACACGTGCCATTTTATGTATGCATTTTTTTGGTTGACTGAGCAAAAAGCATGTCTATTTTCTTGTAGGCTGAGGCATATTGGTGCCATTTTGAGTTTTAATTTGCATTTTTTTTTTATCTTAGCTTGAAACTTGAAAAGATGAAAGAAGGTGATCATGAACATGTATGCATTTTTTGTTGACTAATAGAGCATTTCTATTTTATCGTAGCGTTTTAAGGCATTTGGTGCCATTTTGAGTTCTAATTTGCGTTGGGTCTTTTGCTTGGAACTTGAAAGGATGAAAATATGGCTCTTGTGATGCACCATGCACACGTATGGGTAGTAGGATTCTTGTAATGATAAGCTTTGAAGGATTAGGAGTCAGTTGCTTGCCCTAGGTCTGTCTGTCAAGGGAGAAGATGTTGATTTAGGATTATCATGTTGTTAATAGTTTCGACCAATTATAATTGATAAACTCAATCCAACCAAGTGAGATCTTGAGCTCTGCCTCAAGATTTTATTAACATGGTCCCAAACCATTAAAAACAGGTGTCCTGATGTTAGTTACCATTGCACATTCCATCAAACTGAGGCGCTTGGCTCGATATGATGCATGCATGCGAGTGAGTCAACTGCACATATCATCTAATATTCATTTTGAAGCTTGTTAATTTTTTAAGTTCAAATTGATATGTCTATCTATATGCATTACAAAAAAAATTAAATTATTCAAACCTTGACTTCTGATTGGCTCAACAAAAATTTATTGAAGATAAAAATTTAACACATTTTCACTTCTGATTAGATCAACAAAAGTTTATTTAACATAAATAAATTCAATTTCAACACATTATAAAACTCATTAAATTTTAAAGTCAAATTAGTGCTCTAGTTTAAAGGACAACTGTTAAGGATGAAGATGCCTGTCTAAATGAAAGTTTAGTCCAATTAAATTGCTTTGACTAATCCAATATCAATCACCGTAATGTTTTGTTTGATTGGGAGATTTAATAAGGGATTAAGAAAAAAAAAGAAAAAAATATAGGTAAAATGTAAATAAAATATACTTATATTTTATTTAATTTTACACACCTTTTCCTTTTAGTTTTTCAAATCCTTCCCCAAATCTCTCATCTAAACACAACATAAAGGGTTGGTTTGGTGGTTAGTCACTTGGCGCTTATGCCTCATGAAGCATCAAGTTTATGGTTCATCTTCATTAAGAGCTATTAATCCCTTTGGAACCACATCCATAGCCTAGGATTTATCTGACGAATAATGTTTTGTAGCTCGAAACTTTTCTCCTCGAATCCCCCGAATGCCCAAAATGACGTCGTTTTGGGCATTTTCCTTTTCTTTTTCTTTTTTTTCTTCTTCTTTTTTTTCTTCTATTTTCCAGTCTGAAACACAGAGAGGAAGAGGGAGAGAAAGAGAGAAGAAGAGGGGAAGAGAGAAAGAGGAGAGGTTCGCCGATCGCCGATCGTCGCCCAGCCCGGTCGTCGTCGCAACCCAGCTCCGTCACAACCCAGCCCGATTTTCATCGTCGCAGCCCAGCCCCGCCATCACCTCTGCCCCTGCCTCCGCCTCCGCCTCCGCCTCCGCCCCCCTCCTCTGCCTCTGTCTCTGCCTAAGCCCCCCTCTGGTTGATGTTGGCCCCTCCTTTCCTTCTTCTTCCTTCTTCTTTCTTCTTCTTTTCAAATTCGGGGGATTCGGGGAGGGCTTTTTCGAGCTACCAATCAAGACTCTTATCTGACTCACGTAGAGGGGCGTTTTTTGTGAATCTCGGAATTAGTTGGGGTTTACCAGAATAACAGATTATCAAAAGAAAAAAAACTTTCCTATGCATTACTAAACCCATATTTGCAGCATATATGATCATACTCCATAGTTCTATATCATTTAATCAACGACTAGAAAATTGAAGACAGATACGATGATTTCCTATATTAACATTTTAGCTCATAAACTAATGCTGAACACTGTCAGCTTGAAGAAGACCCTCGCGGATCTGCGAGGCGACATCTTTTACTGCACCAGGCCCATGTGGGATGAAAACTGCTGAGGACTTTGAGTTGGAACCAATTTCCTTCATGGTGTCGAAGTATTGCGTCACAAGCACCATGTCCATGATATCCTTGGCAGTTGTTCCAGGCACATTCTCAGAAAAAGCAAGCACGCTGTCCCTCAATCCATCTACAATAGCTTGGCGCTGCCTGGCAATACCGAGCCCTGAAAGGTATTTAGATTCAGCCTCCCCCTCTGCTCGCTTGATCTGCAATATTTTCTCTGCTTCAGCCTTCTCATTTGCTGCAATCCTCATTCTAGCAGCTGTTGTGATATAATTAAATTACAATGTAAATCATCTCAATTCTCAAACCTAGGTATGATGCATGATGAGTTTCAACATGTACCCAAAGATTTCTCCTTAAATCATATTTACATGCAAAAGATGTTTGGCATTTACTTATAAATATTAAGACAATCCCATTATATATATATATATATATAAGTTGAGGCATGTGCACTGTTACCTGCATTTATTTCATTCATCGCCCTCTTCACATGAATATCTGGTTCAATATCCACAATAAGAGTCTGGACTATTTCAAACCCATAGGCAGACATGGCCTACACAGATTATAAAAGGAAAGACAAAGGTAGTATAAGTGTTGACCTGATTGTCATTAAAAATGGATTCATATTTGTCAAGACAATTTGTCACCTTTTCAAGTTCTTCCTCCACAGCTTTTGCTATGTCATTCTTCTGTTCAAAAGCAGAGTCCAAATCCAACTTTGGTACACTTGCCCTAATAACTGAACAGATCGAAGGAGGGGTAGCCCATTACTTTTAATACAAATCTCAACTGTTAATCCAGTACTATGAACAATTCTACCCAGCACAATGCATCATGTTTACAATTACAAGAAAAAAGAAAGAAGAAAAAAAAAACTAAGCTATAAAGGGGCGGGGTAGATATATGCCAGAGATGAGAATGTGGCATTGCAGCGAGTTCCCCAACCTATTTCATTGTATCATTACAAATTTACGAGAAACTGAAACTACAACTAATATTAGCAGAACAAAGAATATTTGGACCTAAATCTACTCTCTTTCAAAACCTCAAGTTCAGCAGCACTGGATCCGCTTTATGTTTTGAAAACTCATTGAGCCATTTGACATGTGTTCCACAATGTTTTAAATATCAGTTGGTACCTTGGCAGGAAACTTTTTCATCGAAACAAAGATGATAAAAGCTGCATCCATACCATCAAAAACATAGGCTTGGATTTGCACCTTGGTGTTGGAAAGCTTATAGAAAGCATCAGCTCCTTTTCCTGACAAAGCACGGTATTGAATAGATGCAACCACATTGACAAAGACATTATCCTGAAAAGAAAACAATACTCGCAATTTATGAACTGATGGCACCAGTATGCAAACAATTGTCCACATCACTCCTTGATTTATTGTTGAAATAAAAAAGCATTTCAATGAAAAGGGAGAAGCAATAAAAGTAAGCTAAAGAGGTAAATTACGAGGAGTATTCCCCATATAATAAACAAAGAAATAAAGAGGAAAAGAAAATAGTCTAAGAGAAGGAAAGCAAAGCAACTCTGATAGGTTGAAGGAACAAAAAGGCAGAACTACATAGGAAGGCAGATGATATCTATATAAGACAACAATTACCAAATGAAAATTTTATCAAAAGTAATTGTACATATTAACCAAAGATGCACTTGTATAAAGAGCTGAATAAATATGATTTCTTTTTTCTCACTACGTATATGACAATACAACTGTGGATGCTAGGGTGCTGAAGCACACACCAAAGTGAAGCATTTTAAGGAAAGGGCAGAAAATATGTATTACAAAGATTTAGGAAATCTTTCAGCCTTAACTCAGAATATTGCATAAAAACAATGAAGTCAATCATTTTCTTGAAGCACCATAAACAAATAGTCAACTACATACACAACTACAAGCATGTCACTAAAAAGAGCGCACACAATGGAATTCTATACGGTAAACTGACTGTTATCTTCAAGATATAATCACCTAAGACAATTGATAAACTTCAAGTCAATTTTACTATTCCGAAAATTCAATTACGAAATCATGATTTCCTTTTGCACTGCAATAAACATTGTAAGCAAGCAGATATTCAACTGTTTATATTAAGAGTTCAACTTCTTCATGAACCACCAGAACAAAAACAGTTTCATGGTTATTTTTGGTTCAAGAACAATTTATGATTTAACTGGATAACATAAAAAGTATGCATCATAATAACTGAATAGCTAAGGAGAAAATTTATAAGGACCTATTTCATTTCGGGTGATGCCACTTGGGCTCAAAAATTAGACCCACTTTTCAAACCCAATGATGTGCCATTGCCTTAGAATATCTAAGGCAACACTGTCTCTCATATCTTCTCTAATTATCAATCAATCATCTTATTTACATATCATTGGGTCTAGAAAGTGGGTCTAGAAAATTAACTTGTATATCATTTTCCATTTCATAATTAAATTACTTCAAACAATGGACATTGGATAAGTAGAACAATGATAATTTGTCTTATTTGGAAGACATGTTACAATGATCTGATAGATTACCAAAAGTTTGAGGCAAACATCATATAGGTGATCCAGTCTGGTTTCCTGCCTATGTCATCTTTTTCTGGTTCTTCTCTTTTTATTTATTTTTTATTTTTGAACATTTGGACATTAAAATTTTTCAGCAAGTTGATGCTACTTACATTTGATTTAACAAATTGAAGAAGCACAAATAAGCATATGTAAAAGCCAATTAGTGATAGTCGTATATGAAATACAAGCAGAATAGAGAAACTTCACGCCTTAGTTTTTGTTTCACAGCGAACATCAAGCTGTTGAAGACGTAATGATAATTTCCCAGCTAACTTGTACCCAAAATACCACGGTATGCAGTGACACCCTGGCTCAAGCACATCATCAAACTTCCCAAAATGCTCCCTAACAGCAACTGTAGACTGATCCACTTGAATGCAACCCCATGCTTGACCCATAGTTTAATCCTACAAGTGAGATGAACTTATGCAGGTGAATTTAGAAATTCTAGTAATAATTAACCAAAATGCAGCAAAATTTGATAAAATGGAAAAATGAAAAATCAAATAACCTATTAGCCATAGAGAGCTTTTATTTATATTTTTTGTTTTATCAACTTGATGCTACATACATAAAATATAAGCTACTTCATTAATCTTAAGATTTTGATACGGACTCAGATAACACTTTACAATATTCTGATTGCAAAAGCATACTTATCAATCAACAAACAAACAAACAAACAAAAAAATGATCTGGTTGGAAGCTTTTGAGCAGTTGAGAGATTTTAATTAGTTTCTACAATGGAAAAGGGCAAGGGACGCCAACAAAAACATTAAAGGCATAATTTTCATATAATGGGTGGAAGTTTAGTTACTAAAAATCAATATATATATTATGTGAAGGATCCATCGAAACTAAATTTTCCCTTAAATCCCAAGATGATAAGGGTCTTATATAAATAATTTTTTATTTACAGTTTGTTGTTTTCAATTCCAACTGAACAAATCATTATGGATTTAGCTTCCAGGGCTTTCTTACAGAAATTCCCCCAAAAATCAATACATACAAATAAGAGAAACATATTAAAATGAAGAATTTTAAAAACATCTAGGACGGCCACCTAAAACATGTTTTTCCCAGTGAGCTCCACCTACGATCTTATCCTCTATCAGTTCATCATGCAATTTCTATGTTCCTTTAGACTAAGATTCTTTTTAGCCTAGTTGTTTCCCTTGTAGCAAATAGATAACTCAACTGCAGAAGACTACAAGCCCAACAACGAAAAAGATGGGATGAAAACAAAAAAAACAAAAAAACAAAATTTTAAGACATCTAATTAGTTTCACAGTACGATAAATTAACAGATACTGCTGATCCCATCCTGGAGATATATAATTTTCTTCCTGAGCTATTTTGATTTGTAGTTCCATTTATTCATTTCCCAACACTACTCTTATTTGATTGAAAAAGCATACTTCAATACAATCTTATTTCACCATCTAAAAAAAAATACAATCTTATTCATTTAAAAGCATGAAAAATATTCTGACTGAAACATTTTTAAGGAAATAACTACTTGATCAGAAAACAGTTTTAACTTCTCAGAGCAGAGCAACAAACCACACATAACCTGATAGGACAACATTAAAGAATGATTGAAAGTATCAAAAAAAAAAAAAAAACTCCTCTCAATGGCATATATAGGTTTCGAAGCACAACCACCGAGGAAATCAAAAACAAAAATCAAGAATAAAATTCTTGAAAGTAAAGGAAACAAAAGGCAAATTCAATTTGAATCATGTTATGCCACAGAATTTAACTATAACTGATGCGGAATGGAGCGAGATTAACATAAGCATTTGAGAGAGACTGATGTCTACTACCACTTAGGGGTATAACTTGGGCGGGCTCAACCCGAACCTAGCCCAAATTTTTTTAGGGTTTGGGCAAGATATTTTTAAATTTGGTATGGACTTGGGTAAAAATTCAAACAACCCGAGTAATCCGAAGCCCGAATTATACATATATAAATATATAAAAATATTAAATATATATATAAATTATTAGCCATTACATGATATTAAAGTAATTTAGATTATTAAATCATATTGAATATATATTATATATACAAATAACATAAAATCTTACCTTTTTTATTTTTATTTTTACTCACAAATTGTAAAGACTACTATAGCGGTATCTCTGTTACATTATATAAATTATTTGTTTTGATGGTATTAATGATTTTCTATATATAAAAAAAAAAATTATAAATAGAGTCAAATTTTAATAATTTAATAATATAGCTGCAAAAAAAAAAAATACAATTCGGGCAATTCGGGTTTAACTCGGGTCGGGCTTGGGCAAGCAACCTCGGGTTACAATTTGGGCTTGGGCAGGTCTAGACAGATCTCAGCACAACTTGGATTGGGCTTGGACAATCTCCGAACCCGCCCAAGTTGCACTCCTACCACAACTATTGTATGTAGTCAAGTCCATCAAGCAAGATCAATCAATTAAACAAGTAAAATAAAATTAACAGTTAATTAAATACTATTAAATTTCCAACAAATTTACCATGGATAATAAATAAGCTAATGACTTGCAAAACAAAAATTCAAAAAGCAAAACCACAAATTCTTATATGAACAACAAAATTGAGATCTGATACAAACAATATAACAAAACTACAAAGCTAAAAACAAATCTCAGTGATATATTTCTCTAGTTTCGATATCAAATTCATACAAGAATCGACTACTTAATCCAAAAAAAAAAAGGTTCTATTTTCGGTTGAACAAACCCTAATACATCAAAGTTTCAACTATTAAACAAGCATTCATGAGTGGCGAACATATACATATATACTTGCAGTAAAGAAGCGAAGAAACGATGAGAGAGAAACAGAGAAAAGATTGGTACCGGGGAGAGAGAGAGTAGAGCTGTGAATGTTTAAGATGGTTTGGTTTGGTTTTGGCTTTTAAAAGAGTTTTAAAAATTTAAATTGAGTCGTGAATGTTGAAGCAGAGAAAAGGGTTTGGCTTTGAATTTTAAATTGTGTTTTGTGACTGTTTGATCATGAAGTTTGAAAATAATTTTTTGAATTAAATTTTGAATTATGTGTTTGATTATAAATTTTGAGAAGAGTTTTAAAAAAAATTGATTGGAATTGTTTGTGATGTGAGTTGACTTTTTGATTTTTTAATTATTTTTTAATTTAGAGTTAAAATGTCTCATTTTAAAATAAATTTTTTGAATTTTTTAATTTTTATAAAAAAAACAAAATAATTATAAATTAAATATAATAGATTTTCTTATTTAACTAAAATAATTTATTTTATTTTATATGATTATTTTAACTCCAAAGGCATGCCAAACGAACCCTTTAAAAGAGAACTAAACATGGCCTTTGTACCGTGTAGAGAGAGAGAGAGAGCTATGAATGTTTAAGCAGAGGTTGCGATAACAGATAGTTATCAAAATTGCAATCTCAATATCCTACTTACTTACGGTACTGTACTGGATTATCGTAACCAATATTATAGGGTTTTATATATTCTCTCTGTAGAATCCCAAATAAATCGCACCTTCAATTAGAGGAATCACAACACAACCAATGCTCCGTTTGATTTAGATTTTTTTAGGCACCTGTTTTTTAGTTGATACGGATAAGTTATAAATAATTTTAAAAAAATTTGTTTTGACAAAAAGGACCACATTTTCACTAAAAAAAAATCTTTAGGACAATTATAAAAAATAAAAAATAAAAAATAATCCTTTGAGACTTATAATAAAATAAATATTAATTTTTTTATTTTGTCAATTTAAATTACAATATTTTGATTTGCTTTCAATATAAAAAAAAAAGAGTATTTTTGTTATTAAATTCAATGTAAGTGTACATAAAATATCTAAAATATTTTTTTTTATTGAGTTTAATGACTAAAATATATATATATATATATATATATTTTGTTAATTTTACTTATAGACAAATAATTTAAATTGAAAATAAATCAAAAATTTGGAGTCAAATTTTTTTAAACATTTATTGCGTAAACTTTTAGGATAATGATAAGATTTAAACATCTATGTTGGCATTAACTTTTAGATTAATTTGAGACTAGTTGGACATTTTTCAATTTTAAATCTGAACTTCAAAGAATTTGATATTTTCAAAAATGTATTTATTATCTATTTTCTTGAATACAAACGTGTTGAATGGACTTAATTTTTGAGATTTAGATAAAACAAAAATATAACAAATAATTTTTAAGAGTTTTATCCCATAACAATTGTGAAACCCCGTATTTTTATATAATAAAAATAATATATGTTTTTAAATTTCTTAAATAATTATTCACAATAATTTGAATTTAATAGTCTGTATATTTTTATACTGAACATTTATTCAAAATAAAATAAAATAAAATATTTTTTTGACTTTATATTAGTACCCAATATAAATTTCTGAACCTTATGATATTTTTATTATATTTTTTTCTATATTTTTTTGTGATCAAATTACACTGGAACCTAATATTTTATATACTAAAACCCAATCAAAAAATAATAATAATAATAATAATCCATTTAAATCATACTCTAATGGAAGTCAATTAGACTAATTAAATTAGGTGGGATTTGAGATTAGTTAAAATTAACTAATTTAGTGTTAATCAAAATTTATCAAGATTAAGTGGTGCTTAATTAAATTAATCCTGGACATGAAATAAATTATAGAGCATATTAGAATTGTGGGTTTGTGTGTAGAGAAATTATGTGAGTGGGTGTGCATGTAAGTGTTAAGGTGGAGCTCAAAGAATTGTACAAGTGTGCACACGTGTTTCATGGTGAAGAAGTGAGGTGTGTGTGAGTGTGTTTATTGTGATGGGTTCAAGTGATATTCATTTGTCGTGCTGGAAGACTTTGAGAGCTTAGAGAGAGAGAATGAAAGACCCAAAGGATTGAAGAAGCAAAGAGTGATAAAGAGGAGACTCAAGAAATTCAACCGAAAAAAAAAGGTAAGAAACTAAAACTCAAATCTTGTAGATAAATCATCTAGAAGCTGAAATCAAGAGGTAATTGGAATCAATATCTTGTAAAAAAAATAATAATAAAAAAAAAAATTAGCAAGAAGATGATGAAAAAAAATTGAGTTTAGTGTAAGATTATGGAAATAAATTTAGAGAGTAATTAGTTGGGTATGATTCTTGTTATTCTTCATGAAGTTGAAACCCATCCTTACATGCATGTTCAAATTTCAATGTTTTAGATTTTAATTCATGTGTGAAAGACTTATAAGTTTAAATTTGGAATAGATATGAAGAAAATTAATTAAATCTAAATTTGGATAAATCAAGAAATAAATTATGATGGTATATCAAATATTGGTAGTCTGAAAATCATGATAATATTATGAAATTTAGATTTGCATGTGTAGTTTATGCTATTAAAAAGATTATTGAAGATATTATTTGGCCCTTTAAATCTGTCAGAAAGTTATACGAATTTTTAGATAATTTTATACTCAAAATTTGAAGATGATTTCTTCTACAAAGTTGTTGATAATGATGTCGAGTTCATCCAAAAAAAATTTCAACAATTATTGAGTTTTTTTTCGAATTTATACAGATTTTTAACCAAATCTGGAGCTATAGGCAGATTCTATTATGTGTTTGAAAAATCATTAAAAATTTTATGTTAAACCAAATCTGATAATTTCTAAGCAAAAAATGAAATTTGAGAAGTCTAGTTTCATAATAAAATTTTAGATCATGAAATTGATTTATAAATTTAAGTATGGAATTAATTTAAGAAAATGTGATAAATCTGTGTCATAAACACTCTTGGAATTTTTAAGAATTATTTATAATTTATTTTTGGAAAATGATTTCTGAAAAATGACAATAACATATTTATTGAGTATTCTGTAGATCTATATGAATTTTTGAGTTGTATAAGTAATTTATTTATAATTGTATTTGCAAGATATACATTCTGAAAATTTTGGCAGATTAAGGAGGAATCCAAAAAAAAAAAAAAAAATCTCTTCAATTGTTTTCCTTGGACTAAAATTTAATATGGTGCTAATCTAATCTTGTAGATTAAAAATCCATGCACGTGTGTGATTATGATTTATTTCTTCTTTTTGGTGTCTACATCATTATTTTATACCATGGTTTAAATAAATTATTTATTTAAATTTTGTACATTATTTACTATCGTGTGACATGTGTAATATTTTATGTTGGGAATTTTAATGAGTTGGTAAACTATTATTTGTGATTAAAAATTGAAATTATTGGTGATTAATATCAAAATTAACTGAAATGATTAACAGCATACACAAAGTTAACAAATGACGGTTAATACCAGTTGTTCAGGGTGAGTATTGGTTTTAAGAGTGTACGAAATTAATGGTTGACGGTCAATACCGGTTGTTCAGGGTGAGCCCTGGTTTTGAGAATTCTCACGTAAATTGTGTTGCGAAACTCTAAGATGGCACGGGACTTATTTGAACCCTTTTCGGTACTCGGTTTTGGAATAAGGGTGGATGTGCAGGTGGCACACAGGGAGGTTACGTACCCCTGGCAGACCGTTTCCTTGGGGCAGACCACGGATGCCACTGCTTGAGTATATAACTCCGGACGTGGGCATCCCTGGTGGTTACGGTTAGTAACACTTAAATATTTGACCAAGGGAGGGTTTCAAATTAACCGTTGCCATGCTTAGTGGTTGGTAAGTTAAATCTCTTTGGTGAGATTTCGAGTGTCACCTAATTTATTAAAATTATTGAAATTATTTTAATAGTTGTAATTTATGTTTACAATTATATTGTTATCTCATGTTTATAATCTCATTATTTTTCTCTTAAAAAAAATGGTAGGTTGGTTATGTTTTCTTACTGTGTTGCAAAACTCATGGTATATATTTTTGTTGCCCTGGCGTTTTATGCCAGGTTTTATGTTCGGATTCTAATGAGTGGGCATTTTTCTTATGATGAAATACTGCCTCTGTTTGTCATTTTATTTATTTATTATCTATTGTTATTATTTCAACTGATGGCATTCCTATTATGCTTATTAAATGCTACCTGTCATTCTGTTACTACATATTATTCATTGTGGGTATTATTATCGGGGTGGGTATTTCGGGTTGTAGTATCTTATTGAGCTCGTTGCTCATTGGCATCCTCGTTGCCCTGGCGTTTCATGCCAGGTACCGAAGAAACCGAAGGAAACACCGAGGTGTTGAAAGGCAACATTCAGCCCTGATTAGCTTGAAGCGTGCCAAAGTTCCATGAACCATCTTTCTGAGTTTTCTAGTTTTTCTCTACTGGAGTTGTAATTGAAGAACTTTTAGTTTTGGTATTGTAATTAATGGATGATGGTAAATTTGGTAGCAACATTGATGAGGATTCTTAATTAAGAAAATTGATTTTAAGTTTCAAACCTTATTATGATGTCCCCAAATTTTGGGGCGTCACAACAATCCCGTGACTTTGTTCCTAATAGTCATAACATTATTAAAAAGGAAGAGGATCCTCTATTTTAGATTTTGGATTGGAGTGTTATTTGGGTTATGGGCCGTTTTAATGATTTAAATCGTTCAGACATTTTGTATATTTCTTTTAAAAAAAATTAAGCTGATAATTGTAACTTGTTTAATTTTTTATTAAAAAATAAAAAATAATTGTATTTTTAAAAATAAGCCATACATTTTTTTAGTGACAAACGTAATAAATTGAACAAATAACAGTTATTAGATCGACCTAATTTTTTTGAATGAAATACACAAAGTATTTGACAAAATAAACAATTTAAATTATCAAAATGGAATCTGTAGTGAACCTTACAGGTCCAAACAAATGGACGAAATTGTGAATTTTTTTCATTCAACAAGGTTGTTTGGAAAGTTGCCTTTTTGCCAGTTTTTTTTTTTTTTTTTTATATATTTTAAAAACGTATAAAAAAACACTAACAAAATTAAAAAATTTAAAAATCATTAAAAAATAAGTTATACATTTCATGTTTTTTATACAATTTTAAAAAAATTATTCCCAAATAAATTAATCTTTTACACCTCATAAAAAATATCAAAAAATTAAAAAGTCAAATTTCAAACCACACCCTAATATAGCATTAATATTTGTCTAATTTTGTCTTGCTGTTAGTTTCTTTAAATGTGAAGAATTCTACACTTTTAGGCCTCTTTTGGCAACATGGTTATAATCTGATTTTCAGATTATAACCAACCTCTTCTCTCACAGAAAAGTTAATTATAATCTGCTTATAATCAGCTTTTCACCAAAAATCAGATTATAACCATCTTCCCAAAGCACCCTATTATTATTATTATTATTATTATTATTTGTTGATTCAAAATTCTACACTTCTCAGCTTTGGTGCAAAGAGTATAAGCATACCCGCGAAAGACATATACTCTAGCTAGTAGGGTGCTCGCAGTTCAATTACCGATTGGAGAACCTTTAATTTATCATTTGTCTGTTGGATTGATGGATTAGAAAAAATCAATCCGCATCGGTCCATTAGATTGGCGGATACGAATTGAGCAGATTGGCAGATAAATGCGAATTAGTTTTGGCGGTTTAAGCTTTTACAAATTTTGAACATAATACAATAATTTGTCAACATTTTTTTGAATAACAATCCAACTCAACATAATTAAAAGATTATCAAGTAAATTGTTAAATACCAATAATAAATATATGAGAAAATCATGCATTATCAAAACTATTTCATTACTTCTTTTTTTTTTATTTAAAAACTATTTAATTTGATTTTTTTTAAAAAAATTAAGCCTCATATTTTCCACACAAAAATACCAAATATCAACACTTGACATTTGATAAAAGGATTTTCAAATTAAAAATATAACAAAATATCTAAACTCTTTTTCAATTAAAAATACAAATATAATATCTAAACAAATTGAAAATACAAAATCTTACAAATTACCAAGGGTGCTTACGGTTTGGAGGTTCGGTTGTAGCCAAAGGAATCTCAAATCCGCCAATTAGGTGGATTGAAAAAAATCAATTCACAACCATCCGCTTGTCATCACATATTCATCCAAAATGCGACGAATCGGTTCGATTCTATTGGTTTAAACATATCAAAATATTCTCTGAGCACCCTTAGGGTGTGTTTGTTTGGACGGATTGAATAATGAGGAATTGTAATCCATCGGACTATTAGTCCTGGGATACATTGTCCCCAGACTATTTCGTTGAACTGGTTTTGTATCATATGTTTGTTTAGTCATGGGATTAGATGTCTCGATTGGACTATTTTTAATGAATCTAATGTTTGGTTTGACGGACTGGATAAGGATAAATATTCAAAAGACTATTTTACCCTTATAATTTATAATTTTTATTTAATATATAATTTTAAATTTTAAATTTGTAATCTATAATTTATAATTTAACAATACTAAAAATTTTTAATTTATAAGGCCATAATTTTTATTTCATTATTTTCAATAAAATTAAATTTATAATTTTTATTTTTATTTAATATATGATTTTAAATTAACAACACTAAAAAAATAATTTTATTTAATATATAAATTTAATTTTTTAACAACACTAAAAAAATTTAATTTACAAGGCCATAATTTTAAATTAACAACACTAAAAAAATAATTTATAAATGTTCAAAAGACTATTTTATCATTTTTCAATTGTTTATTAAGTAATAGCATGAGAGTAAAATGGACATTTCACACATTAGTTCCATGGGATACCAATCCCATGAATAATCTCACCCCTCCCCCTAAGATACAATAATCCCTCATATGAGGGACTAATAGTTCGGAGAGACTATTAATCCGGAGCAAAAAATTGAATCAAACAATGAATTATTAGTCCAAATGGACTAATAGTTCAATCCCATAAAATAATCCCTCAAAACAAACACACTCTTAGTAGCTAGTAAGTCCCATTGCAATGATTTCTTCTTCTTTATTTTTTTAAATGCCCCATACGTGGAATTATTTGGAACGTGACAACTTTTTAAAAACAAGAATAGTTTCAAAAAGTGATCAAAATAAAATGCGTAAACTAAATTTATTGTAATTAAAACTCACCCCATATTAAATGTGAATCTATATATCATATGACTAACGAAACATTAAAAAGCACATTTGTTCTGAAAAGCAAACTTTAGATACCTTTATTACGAATAAAACCTTGAGTTGGTACGAAAATCAGCAAAATAAATTTAACTATATATTGACTATAGTAGATATGGTACTCATTTTGAATTAGTACAAATTTATCAATCAGTCAAGCAAGGGACACTGGGCAAAACTGGACCATTTTTCCTTCCAGCAACATTTTGACATAACGACGTCGTTTCTTTACACAGTTGAGTCGATTGAAGGTAGATGTCATTCATATATATATCTTTGCATGGAACTGTCTCACTGCATGCAAAGTGTATCGCTGTATCTTCCTCCGACGTCCCGTAAATATAACTGTATCTGATATTGCTAATTTGCACGGCTGATTTCTGTGAAAGTTAATTAAATTAATCACAATGTTAAGTTAGATTAATGTATTGTGAAAAGATCAAAAAATTACTATTTTTGAGTACAAAACTAAAAAATCCAAGTAAAAAAAGAGTCATAGTCATAGAGTAAGAAATGCTCACTTGATTTTTGCAATGTGTGTGGTCACAATAGTATTGATCGATGATGATGGGATGAACTGAACCAATGGATCTTATATGCTCAAACACAATGTTCCTAGCAAATCCGCTCCCTCCCTAAGCATGCCAAAGGGACAATATAATTAACAACAAAACTAACGAGAAAAATAGTTATTTATCAGAATAATATAACAATGACATTATTGATATTAATAGGCATTGAGTTTTTTTTGGTATTAAAGTGATAAGCTTACAAATTTGCCTTATATATTATATTCTTGATATCATGACTAATAATCATATGTTCACAAATTACCTGCCATGTCTTGATTCTTGCTCCATTTGAAGTTCCTCTGAATTCCACATTGCTTACATAGACATTCTCTACTGTCTCATATTGCCCTCTTATACCTAAACTTCCAATACTTTTACCAAAGAAGAATTAAAAAATAAATGAAATCAATTTCAAAACAATAATAACAATAACAAAAGATAGAGGGAACTGTAAAAAGGTTTTCCCTGTTACCTTATGCCATGACCTGGACCACATGTGATCATGCTAATGTTGAGATATGATGAACCATCTCCGATGGAAATACAATCATCACCTGCATTAATATTTTTGAGTTAAATTTTGATAAACAACCAAATTAAAATATACATATGTAAAGTGCCATGCATCGACTTTCAGTTCCAAATCTTCATGTTCACTTGGATCATAGCAAAATGCTTCCAATGGTAGAATTATGTAGGAATCTGAAAACAGAAGATCTTGCACAATATACAAAGCATGCTGTATGCATTCGCAAATTTTATTTTTTTTTGTCACACGATATAAAATTAAGAGAGATAGTATTATTATGTTTGATAATATACCAGTCCCAATGTGAGTTTGGCTTATGAAGACGTGTGTGGAATGTTGAATGTGAATGCCATCAGTATTTGGGCTATCGCCGGGGGCAGTGATAGTGAGATTATAAACATATACCCATGTCGACCTTTCCAACGCCATGTGCATTTGAGGGCTGTCTATGAAGGTTAGGTCACTTATGTGCACATTGTTGGAATGTGCTATTACGAACCCCTGTAAAAACATGAAATATTATGTAGTACTTACAATGTAAACATAGGAACAAAATAATTTAAAAACAAAGAATCTAGTGTCACTCACCGTTGGTTTTGACCCATGGTACTGAAAAGAAGAAAAGAAACTTATATTAGTAAAGCCCAAAAAAAAGGATTTAATATTTATTTTGTACAAAAAATTTAAATTAAAATGGTGTGACAGTGATAATTATTTTAAAAATAATTAAATGAAGTGAGAGAGGAGGCTTCTTGCCTTTCTATTGTGATTGACATTGGAGGAACCCCACCATTTGGTACCCTGGGCATTAATAGTACCAGAGCCATAAATGTAGAGACCATTGATCTCAATAAAGCCTATCCATTGACGGCAGTTACTTCCGTCGCACTTCCATTTTGAAGGATGACTTGGTGCTGTTAGGTTTCCATCTATCTATAATAAACCATATCAATTTAACAATTCAATAACAATATATTAAAAAATAAATAAATAAGAGAAAAATGAAAATATTGAAATCTATGATAGGATAACTTATTTCTAGTTGAAAGAAAGATTGTACCGTGTTATTGGGCCAGTATAAGCCCACAATATTAAAGTAAATATTTCAAATTATTTGTACTAATGATTCTAGTTGTACAAAAATTTTAATAAAATATTTGAGACCCAAAAAATAATTTGACCTATAATGATGACATATGATATGAGAAAATTTATGAATCTAAAATTGTAATTACCACGACGTTAACGGCTTCGGAATTGCAAGGGCCACTAAAGATTACAGGTTGTAGCAAGAACTCATAGCCATCAGGAACGTGCATGGTTGGACTAAAACCTGAAACTTCCCTTGCCGAGCACGTAGCCTTCCATGCATCCTCAAAAGACTGCACACACAACTAAGCTTATAAGTATCTTTTTTTTTCTTTTTTTTTTTTATAATTATTATTAATAATATAATAACAATGTTATCGACTTAAAAAATTAATCTAAAAAAAAAGTCTAGTGTAATTTAGATTAAGTGTAGATCTCATTGTACAAAAGTTGAATCAAAACACTTCGCTTTTCGAGATAAATTTCTTAACATATTTTTTGAGTTATTATCTTTTCTGATAATACCCTAGGAATCCAACTTGTTTTTCCTTACAATCATCAATTCTTCTATAATCTATATATATATATATTTGATATGAATTTAATCTAACCAATTAGATAAAAAGTTTTACGTGACAGTGTAAATTTTATATAATACTATAAATATATATAAACATAAGTTTAATTGATAATAATTTGAAGTGGTCCATGATATTTGGAAAACAATATAACAATACAAACAAATAAGCTTTTACATAAAATAAAATGACATAATGTAATGGTGCAATGCATATACATTCATCTATACTGTACTTTTCTGTGATTTTTTTTTTTTTCTTCACTGAGAGAAGAAAAAAAAAATTGTGAAACTAAACTGAAGAGAAGTGATGTGCCAAAACAAATCCATAAAAAAAGAAGTTTTCAAACAACAATAATAATGTTATTAAAAAAAATTAAAAATCGAAAGTATTTTTGACCTGGGTATCATCAGTAGATCCATCTCCAACCGCTCCAAAATCTAACACGTTAAAAGTTTGATTGTGACACTCTACTGATATTCCAGAAACAAGGAAGAAAACAATACAGAAGAGTAGCACACAGTTCTTCTTCATGGTTGGAGAGAGAGAGAGAGAGAGAGAGAGAGAGAGAGTAATGATGAGTGAGAATGAAATTATCAGAGAATCCAAATACATATATAGTTCAAGAAGGAATGGGACATGATTGGTTTGATATATGAGAATCACAATCCAAAGTGAATTGTGTCTCCTATTTAAACTGAAATTAGTCTTTTATTATTATCCACTAGTATGTGATTCGTACAATGTATGAAATTTATTTTTAAAATGAAAATTTAATTTTGAGTCTTAATACTTTATGTGTAACAAATATTAACAATCTAATGGTTGATACAAAAATTTATCACTGTATGTGATCCTATGTAAAATACGCTCATAAAAATAATTTCTTTCGAAGTTAAAAAAAAAAGGGGATATATTCTCAACCTGAAATCAAATATCATCATTTTCGATGAATTATGATTCTTTAAAATAATACTCACACTATTTATCATTTGACATTTATTAATTTATCTTCTAAAAATTTAACAAAATAAGTATTGAGTTCTATTATTTTAATCAATCAATATCAAATTAGACGCTACACGTGTAGGTAAATCACTTATAGAAATATGATGTCTTACATAAAATCACAATGAAGTTAACTTTAATTAATGTAATGATATTTTATATTATGATATGTGTTACAAAAGAATAATTTTAATTTTAATTTAAAATAAAATTTTAATTTTAATTATTAATTTTAATAATCTTAACTTTATCGTTTTATAAAAGTATTACTTGAATACTTATACATAATAAATTTAGTTAAATTACTTGTTTATTTTGATAATTTTAGTTCTATGGTGCTATAAAAGTGTAATATTATGTAATGATTTTATATGATATATATTAAATTATAAGACAATAAAATAAACACTCATTTTGATATTAAAAATAATAGTTAAATTAGAACAAAAAAATTAGTAATATAAAACTAAAAGTGATTCTAATTATTTATTTATTTTATATTTATTTGGCAAATAAAAATAAGTGGAAATAGAATTACACAAAATTTATTTAAAAGATTAAATATAAATATGTTGTGATTGGATTAAGAAGAAAATACATAAATTAATGGGGTTTTTTTTTTTAAGGTCCCTAGTATTATGATTTTATAGCATAAAGGACATTTAATATTTTCATAATATCTAAGGTCCCTCAACATTGATCCAGAGAAATTTCAGTCCAGAGAAATTTCAGTCCAGAGAAATTTCAACCCAGAGAAATTCTATTCAGAGAAATTCTGGGCTTCCAAAGATTTTCTCTGGGTTCAAGACTCTAAACATTCAAATTTCTCTGGATCCATGGACTAACATAAAAAAAAAACAAAGAAAATTCAATCCAGAAAAAACTCAATCAAACTCAGAGAATTTCTCTGGTTCAAACCAGAGAAATTCAATCAAAATCATAGAAAATTCAATCTAAATCAGAGATTTTCTCAGGTTCAAATCAGAGAAAATTCAATCCAACTCTGAGAAACCAGAGAAATTCAATCAAAATCATAGAAAATTCAATCTAAATTAGAAAATTTCTCAGAGAATTTCTAGGTTCAAATCAAAGAAAATTCAATCCAACTCTGAGAAACCAGAGAAATTCAATCAAAATCATAGAATTTCTCTAGACTTCCCACTTAGAAATTCTCTTCAAATTTCTCTGGTTTGCAAATTTCTTTAGTTTTCTCCCAGAGAAATTTCTAGAATTTCTCTGGACTCCAAACCAGAGAAAAACACAATTTTCTCTGTGTTTTGAATAAACCAGAGAAAATTGTGATTGTTTTTCTAAGAAGCATTAGTAACAAAGAATATATATATATATATATATATTCAAACCTGATATGTATAAAGTTTGACACAGATGAGCGGTATCCTCTGATTTGCATTGCTGTAATGCTTCAGAACGCTGTACATAGTCTCAGGGACATATTCCATGACCAAATTCAAGAAAAGCTCGTCTTTACTTCTTGTAGAAAAGAAACAGTGCTTCAAAGAAACCACATTTGGGTGATCCATCAAACGCATTAACTGTAGCTTATGATTTTTGTACCGCCTGTCCTGCAAGACCTTTTTCATGGCCATAGTTTCTCCAGTTTCCAAGCATTTTGCCTGAATGAAAGCGAATTTAGGGGGGTCCGGAAGGAGCTGGGAGAAGAGACTGAGACTCCTTGAGCGGCGGTGAGGTTTGGTGGAGAAACCGGATTCGGCGGCGGCGTTTGGTAGAGAGCTGATCGGCGTTCTCTTCGTGGTTGATTTGAAGGCCGATGTCGCCATCGCTGATCAGGAAGGGACTGTTTTTCCCAGAATGGAGAGAATGGAGTAGGTGATGAAGATGATGAGGATGAGTAGGAGAGAAAGGACTGTTTTTCCGATCATCTTCATTTTCTCTCTAGAAAGCTCTGGGTTTCTCTCTCTGTATGTATGTATGTATGTACATGTCTGTGTGTAGTGAACTCTCTGTGTGTGCATGTTTGATCGTGGTGATGAGTGAGAATAGACAAAAGGAAGGGGGCTGAATTTCTCTGTGATAGATGAGAGGGACCTTAGACATAAAAAAATAATATTGTGGATGTCTTCCATTACTAAAAATGGGAGAGGGAGTTTAGACTAATTTTTCCTAAATTAAGGGGTTTTTTTTTTAAGGTCCCTGGCATTATGATTTTATAGCATAAAGGACACTCAATACTTTTATAATGTCTAAGGTCCCTCAACATCAATCCAGAGAAAATTCAATCCAAAGAAAATTCGATCCAGAGAATTTCTTTGGACACGTTACAGAGAAAATTCCAAATTTCTCTGAGTTTTTGTGAATTTCTCTGGGGCAGTTTATCAAATCAATACAACAGCAGATTCAACTCTACCTATTTTGTCATAGAGAAAATCTCTCTGACCTTCCCCTACCCTTCCCACTCTCCAGAGAAATTTTAAATTTCTCTGGCCTTCTCTCTCTCCAGAGAAATTCCCCCTTCTATTTACACAATAATCACAGATACAAACCAGAGAAATTTAGTCCATCGCCAAAATAAGAAGAAGATTACATACCATTAATAATGTGTCTTTTTGAGAAGCAGCTGGTGTTGAAAGGTGATTTAGTGAAGTCATCAAACACAGAGATCACTGGTTGGTTAAGGTTTCTTCTACGATTGATGAGAAAAAGACTGTCTTCAGCCATGAATAAAGTCCAAGCTATACCGAAAAGGTTATGATACCCAACAGCTTTTCCACCGGTAAATGTGTAGTTCCCTTTATACTTGCTCACGTACTCCTCGGTAGGTTTCAACCTCGCTGCAAACTCATAGTCAACTGCAAAAATCACCGACCCTTTCTCTTGCATTCCCAAGAACAACCCAAAGCAATGGACCGAACTGTGTTGGTCCATATTGCAGTTGGCAGAAAGGAAAAAACCTTGCCCACCAAGATGGATTCGCCTGTGAATAAACCCGACCAGATGGAAACAGATGCTCACACTCTTCCTGGTGAACATGCCTAGGACGAACCCACTGTTGGAAGTGTTGGGCTTCGAGGCACTTTGCACGAGAATCTCCACCGAAAATAGACCATTTTGTCTCCTCCACTCCCAGAAGATCGAACGGCTGAGATTGGACAGAGAGAAGACGGAGAAGATGCTGAGAGAGAGGCATTTGGTGATGGAGACGAATTTGAAGGAGATGGTAAGAGAGGTGAGGTCCAGAAGCTGCTTGAGATCGAGGTCAATAGGTTGTTTCGATTGAAGGAACTCAAATCTTCGTGTATGGTAAGAAAATGTCTGTTTGGTTACTCGGAAAATGCAAGCTCTGCTGAAGAAGAAGGTTGAGTTTAGGGATTTGGAGGAGTGGAAGAGAGCAGCGAGAGAGACACAGAGCATGAGATATATATCAAATTTCTCTGTGATAGATGGGAGGGACCTTAGGTATCAAAAAATAATATTGTGGTCCTCTTCCATTACTAAAAATGGAAGAGGGACTTTAGACTAATTTCCCCTTTCTCAAATAGAATCTATACAAAATTGGTTATTATAATTAAAATTGAATTTGTATAGAATTTTATATGTAAATGAAAAATGCATGTTGATGTAATTTTTTTTTTAAAAAAGTAAGCCTTTAAAATGTGCTGCATAAGAAAAGAAAAATACTACTAATATATATATATACTAACAGTTGACCTGTGCAATATACGTGCAATTTTTTTTTAAAAAAAATATTTGATGTACAATGTATGTTATAGAAGAATAATTTTAATTTAAAATTAAAATTAAAGTATTATTTTAATTATTTATTTTGATAATATTGGCACTATCATTCTATAAATTGTTACTTGAATACTTATATATATTAATTTTAGTTAAATTATTTTAGTATTTTGATTATTTTAGTTCTATCGTATTATAAAAATATAATTATCATATAATAATTTTGTATGATATATATTAAATTATAAAATTGTAAATTAAATATTCGTTTTGATATTAAAAATAATAGTTAAATTATAAGAAGAATTAGTAACATAAAATTAAAAGTAATTCTAACTATTTAATTTTCTTTATATTCATTTAGAAAATAAAAATATGTAAAAATAGATATATATTTAATTTTCTTTTATGTTGTGGTTGGATTATCATATAATGAAACAGCAAGAACCAAATGGAGCAAATCCCGGTTGATATTCACAAGAACCAATCGTGTAGGGTCGGCAGCAGGCTCTGCACCAATTGGCAGGGCTGAACGTGGGGCCCGTGGTCCACCACCAATTCTATACACAGACAAATCACTGAAACTTGTGATATTGGAATGTGGGGAAAGATCATTTGCAAGGCCATAAAAATATTCCTGGAATAAAAAATATCGGCATGATTTAGCTTTATAACAAGGAAACACAAAAGGATTTGTTGAAAAAGGCAGGAAATTTGTAAATAATCATTCAAGATTTTCTCCATACTAACACAAATAACTAAATGATTGACAAAATTCCTATATATATAACCAAAAAGGCTGATGTTTACCCTTATTCTGTAGCTCCTGGCCTTTTGACGGACTTTTGCATTCCTCGATACAACACCACCTGATTTTTGAAGTTTCACAACATCAACATTTGGCTTGCTTTTCAATACATCTTTCAGCATGCTGCAAAGTTTCTCCTGCACAGGGTTTGGGTGAGCTTAAAAACATGA
The DNA here is from genome assembly GCA_030407325.1 of Camellia japonica. Lineage (NCBI taxonomy): Eukaryota > Viridiplantae > Streptophyta > Magnoliopsida > Ericales > Theaceae > Camellia > Camellia japonica. The sequence continues at coordinate 12,588,012 of JAPPVO010000002.1, read as the reverse complement.
ACCACCCCAGCGTGAAAATTGAATCTGAAATAGTTTCTTAAGTTACTAGCAACCAGTGCACATGCAAAACTAACGAACAAAATTGAACTTAATAACATTCAGTAGCAATGCAGTGAGATACAGCCACAATCGTAATATTTAAAATCAAAAAATAAAAAGAAACTTCCCAGAAGCATGATCAGAGTGTGGATATAATTAGTTTATCTGGAGAAACATGGTTTTCGATTGTTAAAATCGTAAATTTCAGCTGAAAAGTATATCAATATATCTCATTCTTTGACATGTCAACAATGGCGTTAATGTTGTTTGAATATCATAATATATTAAGCCCAATGTTGCAGTTAAGTAAAACTTACTGGCAGCTTAAAAAAATACAAAAATTAAAAATTGAAGTATTCCAAACGCAGCTCCAAAAAAAGTGAGCATTTGCAGCTTATTGAACTTAGAAAACAAATAAACTAAAAGCCTGACAAGTTATACCAAACAGTAGGCATTGCCAAAATGCAGCAGCCCACAACAAACATTTTCAGAACTTAAAGCAAAAAAAGCTGCTTCTAAGTAGTTTTACTGAAGTGGCACACAAACAACTATCCTAACAAAATCAAAGCAAATGCAACTCATAATAGGATTAGTTGCAATTAGATCGCAGCAATACACACATGACAAAGTTTTCATATGGAAAGCATTTACCTGACCCAAAACCAGAACAACATTAGCATTGAATGCATCAATTGCATGAAGAAGCAACTGCATCAACATACAAAAAGATACTATACTAATTAAACAACATATCCCATATAATCGATACTAATAGAGCACCCCTGCATTTTAATATAACTAGCAGGACTAACAATGGAAACTTGAAACTCAGTTACCTCATAACCAACACCCTCTATCCATCCCATGGTATTTATTACCATGCCTGCAGCTCGAGATTCTGCATTTCCGGCAAACTGTCTCTCCAGAGTCTGAGCAAGCTCCTTCACAAGCACCTTGTACAAATCTGCATTGACACTGAAGTACCAGTTCTAAGAACATTCATGATAACTGGATAAAGAAAAAGCTAACTAAAATCAAACAAGAAGTGACGAATGGAAATACAGGCTTCTGTATTCACATGTAACCAATCTAATAAGTAAAATGAAAGGTGAAGAACTAATGGTCAAAATTGATGAAGAAAAAAAAATCATTACCTAGGAGTTGTGTGTCCGTAGAAGTAAACAAGAGGCATTTCCAGAGGGATTCCATCCACCGGATCAATTGGCATTTCAATTGGGGTAGCAGCAATACATCCAGGAATGGTTATAGTTCCTTGGCCAATATCCATATCCACAAAAGTAGGTTTCCAACCTTGTTTGGCTGCCCAACTAAGAAGCATCCTTGACAAGGTACTCTTTCCAGAATCTGTAGGTCCCACAACAATTACCCTGGGACCCTGAACCAAGGAAAAAAAAAGAGAGACCTGATAAATAAATCAAATCACACGAGGGATAATCTGAGTTGTATTAAATTATAAATGCACATTTAGGAAACTGTCTCCTCAATCCCCCAAATACCTGGGAACATGGCACAAATACACCTTAATTTTCCCACCAAAATCTTTTTCTCTTCAGCCCAAACCTTTAGTAATCAAACCCAAAAAACAATCCTTGGCTATTCTTTCACTTAAACAAACCCTACCAGCCAAATAAACTGGAATTACATCTACAGGTGCTGCAACGCTTATGTTACAAGAAAGAACACTTCAACAGACATAGCACTGGTTTTGAATACTTCAGTCTCATCTAATATGCATCAAAATGCAGTTTAGTTTACAAATCAATGGGATAGTTATCTTTTGTATTCATTTATACACCAATATTTCCTTGTTGGAAAAATTTTAGCCAAGCACACATCATAAGCAGTTTCTTTCTCCCAATCTTATTAAAAAATGAATACTACTAAAGTAATTATGTATCTATCCACATGTATGTAAAAATTTATTATTACACCTCAAGTGCCACTTATAATCATGCAGTCTAGATCCCAATCTTTATTAAAGTAAAACTCATTGATGTAGTAGCTGTGTAGATTGATCAAAGCTTGGAACATAAAACAAAAAAAAATAACGTCCAAATAGTACACATTAATGTGTGTTTTAGCTCTCATGGTGTGTTTTGGCTCACTCAAAGTGAGTACCATTCCTTTTTTTAGTTTCAATCACTTGGTGACTGATTTATACTTTCATTACCCAGTTCAATTAGATCTGAGATAGGAATTTCAATGTTCTAAAGCATGCCTTCTTTTCATTGTCTTCAAAATGTTTGATAGAATTTCTCTATCACAGAAGTTTTGTTTAGTAGTTTAGCCAAACATGAGGGAAAATAATATTTTACCATAAACATTTACAGGAAAATATTTTACAATTGCAAATGTTTTACGCCAAAACATATGGGGCATTTTGATTTTGATAGTTAGTTATAGGGTAAAACGTACAGGTAAAACGTTTTACGCCAAAACGTACAGGTATGTCGATAGGGTAAAACTTCAAAAGTTAAGATATGGGTCTAGTCCGGTACATCCTATATGACATATAATAATTAAAAAAATTAAATGCAAAAATTAATTAGTTGCACTCATGCTTTATAGCTTTTGTGTCTTGACTAACATTCGTTTTTAGCCTACTAGTCCCTGTACCAGATAGATAACTCAGCAAAAGGCAACAAACCACCAACCAAAAGGATGGAATGAAAAAAACAAAAGAAACGAAATCTAAAACATCTAATCTGGTATTTGTTGCATAATGTAATAAATTAACAGATACCGTTGATCTTAGAGGTGTGAACTAGATACTTTTCTTCATGTATTATTTTGATTTGTAATTTCCATTCATTGATTACCCCAAGAATATTGTAATTTGACAGAAGCAATTGTGAAAGAGCATACCTAGATAAAATCCTATACATGTATTATAGGTAGGAATAATATCCAGAATCAAGCTTAACCAATATGAATTAAGGTTACAGCTCTTACACCCCCTTGGTCACAAAATATTTTTAAGTTATTAGAGCTTAGCAACAAAACACACATAACCCACAGGACAACATTTAGAAAAACTATGATGGGAAAAAAATCATCAGAGGGGGATTTATTCCAACTATAACCCAAAGTTGTCAATCTCGTAAAGGACAAGGTACCAGTTTTTGTTAGAATATAATATGTAAAGTGTTGCTTTAATAATTAGGTTAATATAATAATTAGTATGCTTTAATAATTATGTTTTCTCTTTTGGCTTGTAAGCTTGTAACTCCTCTATATAAAGGAGCCCCTCACCATTTGTAATATATAACATTCAATACAGATTATATCAATCAATTGAATATATACAATTTATTCTCTCTGTATTTCTCTCTTTATACATTGAATTTAACATGGTATCAGAGCTATAGGTTAAGTTCTTGGTGTTCTTCGCCTTCCGGCGGGCGGCAACCTTGCCTTGACCGCCCGCCGAACCTCTACACATACCTTCACTCCGCTGCCACAACGCTATACACCAATTCTGCTTCTTCGTTTTCCATCTTTCTCTGCAAATCGATTCTCCAAGTTGACTCAACTCTCCAACCATGGACAACAACCTCGGAGCTTGAACCAACGACCCATTCCTAGTCAAGTACAACGCCACCGATCTCTGCCAGCTCAATGTGTCTCACGACAACTTTTCCAGCCAGATTTCCCAATTACAGCGTCTGCATATGATAGAGGAATTTGCATGGTCTGTGTGACCTTCGTAACCACTGATTGTTGTGCAAGTGCAACAATAGTTGTATGAACTCCCATGGATGCATCTCTTCCATAAGCACATGTATTGAGGATTAGGCATAAAACCAGGTTCAAGCATTATGTTGGGTCATCTGGGCAGCTCCCACTTTAACTCGGAGAATCCCCCATTTGTAACGTCAATGATGCCAATCACCGAGAATCCAAAAGATTAGATATTGCTCTGCGTTCACTGCACCACCACCGTCGTCGCCGATAGAGCAGCGCTTCTTCCCCTCCGCTCCGCCGTGGGCGGCCGATCCCTTCTCTGGAACCTCTCCGAGCCAACCCCATGCTCGTGGCCTGGCGTCATTTGCGACTCCGGCCGGCTCACCAAGCTCCACGTCCCCGGAATGGGACTCTCGCGCCGACCCTGGGTGTGTGCATCTCACACTTGCGGCCTGGTCGCTGCTTCCAGCCACGGCTCGCACCAGCTCCGGCTTGCACTATTCTCGGTTTCTTTTATGATGATGGTGGGGCCAGAAACAGACAAAAGAGAAAACATCTCTCTATACCCAGTGCCGTTAGTATTGCTTACAGCTGTGTTTTTCTTTGGTCATCAAGTGGAGAATTGGAGGAATTTTTAAATTGGTAATGGAGAAGTGGGTTTGCCCCACGTCTTTCGTTGATAAGTGTGAGATAATGATGCTGTCCATGCCTTGGATAGTGGGCTACATGGGTATTCTTCTCCCACGTGAGAGAAAAAGCTTTGCTATGGTGCTGCTTATTGCTATGGTGCTGCTTATTGCACCCCCACTCACAGCACGCCCAGTTTCTTTTTTTTTTCTCTTTATTCCCACTTCCTTCCCCTCTCCAATAAAATAATTCTCCACTATCTCCAGATATCAAAACCAGTTCCACCAGCACAAAACATGCTCATATGCATACCCAGCTCTCTCTCCACTTTATCACATGGGCTTGTCCCCTCTCTCTCCTCCTATCACGTTTGATTTCAAAATCAATTATTTTTGTTTGTTTTCTCTAAACTACTTTTACACTCTTTCAAATACCCACATTTATTTTTCTTTCCCATCATTTCTTTTAAACTTTTCTTTCCACCACTCTCTTTTAATATTTCTCTTTAGCAACTGCATTACTGAATGATGGCTGATTTTATTCCAAAAAAAAAAAAAAAAAAATTCCATTCACAACCAACTCGTTTTTCATTCCACAAACTTGTCATTTCTTCATGCCGGGATCAACCCTGATCACAATTTTACACCACAACCGGAAAAAAAAAACAAAAAAAAAAAAATCACATCCCAAACATCGGCCTTACTTTTTTGCCTCTTCCACTACTCTCTTCCTCTTACCTCGGTCTTGGGTGTCCCTTGACGGCACTGCCTCCGTGTTTCCCACGCCGCCGAGCACGTTCACTTCCCGTTGCTCCTCATATGCCACATATGGCGGACCTCCGAATCGGAACATAACGGTGGCTTTCTGCTTCAGCTCTTTGTTTTCCGCCTTCAACACACATATCTCTGCTCGCGCATCCTTATACATGCGCTGGAGCAGAGCCAGTTGGGCGTTTAACTGCTGCACCTCATTTGTCCTACTCTGAAGCCGGTGCGACAAGTTTGTGACCGCAGTCATGATCTCAACACATGACTTCAATGTATAATGATTGGCCTCAATATCTGATTGCGCTGCCATTATTTGCTCCACAGACAACATAAGAAAGTTCAACGGAGCAAAACCAGGGGCGCTTGGTTGAGGTTCAAGGGCAACTGCCCCGGTTATCTCTCTTGTGGACTCGTTGAGGTCTGGAAAGAGAGTGAGCAGACCACGGGAAGAAGAGGCCATGTTCTGGGTTGCTGAGTGTTTCAAAGAAGCAACGATGTCAGACTCATAATATCAGAAAGGGTTGGTTGCAGAGTGTTTCAGAACGAAGATGTTCAGAGGTTTCAAATTAGTTTGGTTTGCACAGCCTCCGCCTCAGTTTATATAGACAATGACGAAGAGGACGACACAACGCTCTGTCGATCACGTGCATTGCCGCGTGTCCGGCTCGACTTTTGATGGCTCGCCGCTCGACGATTTCTGTCAAGCACAACTTTTGATGAAGTGGGAGCGCCTTTTGAGGGCTCGATATATATATATATACATGTATATCTTTTGGGCAGCCTCTATACACAAACATACAGTGTATTCTACAAGGGTCCAGCAAGACTCTGTAAACTGTTCCGACATTGATTCCGGTTAGCTTCTACAAGGGTCCGGCAAGACTCTGTAAACTGTCCCGACATTAATTCCGGTTAGCTTCTACATGGGTCCGGCAAGACTCTGTAAACTGTCCCGACATTGATTCCGGTTAGCTTCTACAAGGGTCCGGCAAGACTTCGTAAACTGTCCCGACATTGATTCCAGTTAGCTTCTACATGGGTCCGGCAAGACTCCGTAAACTGTCCCGACATTGATTCCGGTTAGCTGCTACAACGGTCCGACACGACCATATAGTGTCTTCACCAACGGTCTGACACGACCATACAGTGTCTCCTATCCTATTTTATTTTATTTTATTTTTCTGTTTTGTTACTCTCTCCAAACTCAAGTTGGTTGGTTCCTATCCTCCTTGAGTTTGAGGGGGGCTGTTAGAATATAATATGTAAAGTGTTGCTTTAATAATTAGGTTAATATAATAATTAGTATGCTTTAATAATTATGTTTTCTCTTTTGGCTTGTAAGCTTGTAACTCCTCTATATAAAGGAGCCCCTCACCATTTGTAATATATAACATTCAATACAGATTATATCAATCAATTGAATACATATAATTTATTCTTTCTGTATTTCTCTCTTTATATATTGAATTTAACAGTTTTTCTACTAGTATGGTACGTATCGGTACCAATATATTTTCAGGTACCATTTCGGATTTATTGTTATAAATATTATATATTATATATTTATTAAAAAAAAATTATCCAATATCAAATAATTTTAGCATGAAAACATGAAACACAAATTTATTTATATTTAAAAGGACTTGTGAAATAGTCATCCACTGTTTCACTTTCACTGCTATAAATTTTGACAAAGATAAGTTTTTTACAACTTCTATATATTTTTGTTTATAGCATAAACACCCAACCAAGATAAAAAGAAAACATGAAGAAAATAAATATTTACAACAAGGTACACACACACAGAGAGAGAGAGACACACACACACACACACACAAACACAAACACAAACACATACTCTGTTTCTGGCATTTTATCAACAGAGCTGGCCTTGAGTTTTTTGGGGCCCAAGGCGAACATTAAAATGGGGGTCTTTTATATAAAACTAAAAAAAAAAAAAAAAACTGTGGGGCAAAATGAAATTACTTAATTTTATTTAAATTGAATTAGTTTTTCTATTTTTTCCTTTCACATACAAAACAACCATGATTATAAAATTAATCTAAATTGAAGAGAAATTCAACTGAGATAGATTATCTAAAACTCAATAGACATTCTACAATTCAAAGAACACCAACAAATTGATGAACAATTGAAGAAAATATTTGATTCAAGCAAAACATAAGCATGACAAAATTTAATCAACAAAAAAAAATAAGATTAAAAAAATAGGCATTGAAGTTAGATTTATGGCACAAATCAAAATTAAAAGCAATGCAATCAATAATTTAAAAAAAAAAAAGAAAAAGAAAAAAAAAGAGAGATTAAATTGAAAAGCAAAGTTCTCAAATCAAATAAGAGCAATGAATTTAAAAGAGCACCGCATTGATTATCTCGTGGCCTAGAATTTGGATTGGCCGTTTGTTTGGTCTTGGCACAGTTTGCTTCCAATGCTTACAGATGGGAAGGCATAGAAAGCACTAGGTTTAATTGAGTTTTATTATTTACATACTTTATCCAATATATTTTTGTAATTCAATTTGGAACCCCGCATTTTTTTGGAGGCCTTTTGTCTAGACTGTGTTGTGAAGTTAAGAAACTAGGGCCGGGCCTTAATTTAGAGCTACTAATATTACATCGATTAAAAGTATTTTGGGGCCCTTAGATTTGGTTAAATTTGGGGGCCCAAGGCGGCAGCCTTGCTCGCCTTGGGCCAGGGCCGGGCCTGTTTATCGAGCACCTACCATGCACACACAGCAAGTATGCATCAATTCTCCATACAAAGAGAAACTAAAGAAATCCAAGAAAAGAAAGTCAAAAAGTCAAAGATATAACAAGGGAAAACATGCAGAGATCATGAAATCAAGTTCAGAATTTTCTATAAAGAAGGTCCATAGCCAAAGGTCCCAAACAAAGATAAAGAGGATCAAAGATAGAGCAGTGAACAATGTTTGTATTGCCTTCAATTTGAGACACTGAAGCAATCTGTCGTTAGGTTGGAGTCTAGGGTAAGTGGAAAACATTTTATCTAAGATGTGTTTTGGGCAAATTATAAATAGAATGCTTTAATCACGGTACCGGCAGGTATCGTGGTATTATGTTTCTAGGCCGAAATTTCCCGGTATTGGCAAAACTGGCCGAAACCATGCAAAAACTTAGCTGAGATGGAATTGAAGCCTGTGTGTACCATTTTTTGTCTGGTACGGTAAGATCCGGCCGGTACGGTACCGGATTAACGACTCTACCACAACCATGGTATGTAGTCAAGTACATCATGCAAGATCAATCAATGGTATGTGCTCAAAGACCCATATTTGCAAGAAAGGGAAATTAACAGTTAAATAAAGGGCATTCAATTTCCAACAAAGTTACCATGGATAATAAGGCCCTATTTAGTATCCTTCCTGTTTTCTCTTTCCATGTTTTCGTTTTTGTTTTTCATGATTTTAAAAACAGGAGTAATGAAAAGGATCTGTAGTTTCATTTAGTGCAAATAAAGTTTTCAAAATTTCAGAAAATAATTTACAAATAGTGTGTTTCCCCAAAAAAAAAAAAAACACACTGGAAACGCATGCCAAACAAAATAATTTTCATGTTTCAGTTTTCACTCTGTTTTTGAGTATAGAAAACAGAAAAAGAAAACGAGACCAAACACGCCCTAAAGGAAAATTCACAAATTGTTAACGTGAAGGGGTCAGATACAAACTATATAACAAAACTACACCCCTCAATCGGAAATTTCATATAGCTTTCAGCGACAGACCATGATTTTCCACCATAAATCATACGTCAAAACAACCCTAATTCATCAAATTCATAAATATATATATACTGCTAATTCAAGTTTGTTTTTTATTCAATTAAAAAAACCCTAATTCATCAAATTCGTAAATGTATATACTGCTAATTCAAGTTTGTTATTTTATTCAATTAAACAAACCCAAATTCATCAAAGCTTTAACTACTAGAAAAGCATACATGAATCGCAAATGTATAGATATATACATATACAGGATGTAACTAGTAAAGCGAACCTTGCAGCAAAGGAGTGAAGCGAGACGGAGAGCAGACTGGAAAAACCTCACCGACCGGTTTATCAGAACCAATATGCTTCTAAATCAAACCGTTCAGCGAACCGGCATAAATTTTTAGGCTCCGTTTGGTGAAGTTTTCAAAATCTAGTTCCACACTCACTTTTGAGTGTGGTGTTTGTTTAAGGTTTTCAAATCATAATTTTACACTCATTTCTCAAAACTCAATTCAAAACATAATCATTACTTTTCAAAACTCATAACCAAACACATAATTCAAAACTCTTTTCAAAACTCCATTCAAATCAATATTTTAAAATATTTTAATTTTGTTAAGATTTTAAATATTTTAATATTTAAATATGTTACGATTTTTTAATTTTTTTAATTTTTTTAATTTTTTGAATATTTTTAAATATTTTAATTTTTTAAATATTACAATTTTAATTTTTTAAATTTAAAATATTTTATAAAAATAAATTCAAACTCTATTTTATAAAAATATTTTTAAATATTTTAATTTTTTTGTTATGTATTTGGTTACGATTTGAGTGTAGAGTTGTGAAAGTAGTATGGAGTTTCGAGTTATGTGTTTGGTTATGAGTTTTAAAAATAATTTTTTAATTGAGTTTTGCTTTATGTGTTTGGTTACGATTTGAGTGTAGAGTTGTTTTTAAATTTAAAATATTAAAATTTTAAATTATTTTAATTTTTTGAATATTTAAATTATTTAAATTTTACGATTTAAAATTTTTGAATATTTATTTTAATTTTTTACTTATTAAATTTTTTAGATTATTTAAATTATTTAAATATTTATGATTTAAATTTTTTGAATATTTATTTTGAAAAAAATTATTTCCTTTGTAGTATTTTCAATTAAAAAATTGATTAATGTTATTTTTTGTTAATAATAAATTTTTTTAATTAAATTTTAAAAAGAGTTTGGTTATGAGTGTTGATTAAAATTTTCAATAATGTGAAAGTAATGTGTTTTGTTATGAGTTATAACAATTTGAATTAAGTTTTGAAAACTCTTTTCAAAACTCATAACCAAACAAATTTTCTTACTTCACATGTCAAATCAAACTTTCAAAACTCAATTCCACACTCAATTCAACACTTCATTCAAAAACCATAATCAACAAATTTTCTACACTCAAAACATAATTCTAAAACACACAAACTCAAAATACAACTCATATTCTCAAATCATAGTTACAAAGCTCTACCAAACGGAGCCTTAATTTTTCAAGTCTCAGGGCCATTGATCGGACGGTCCAAATGACGTGGAATCTTGCCTCACGCCACATAGAAAAACGAGAAACAAATAATTTAAATGACAAATTACAGAAATAATCCTTGTATTTTATTCCGTGTGTCATTTTGGTCCTTGACATTTTTAATTACGCGATTTAACCCCTCAATTTAACGAAATGTGTCAATTTTGTCCAATAATTGACGCCCGTTTGAAATTTTGGACAGAAAGCCAGCACCTGCCTCTCACGTGCTCCCTCTAGCAATTACTGAGGGGTACACTCGTCTTTTCACCTCAAACCCTAGTTACCTCCATCATCCCTATACTTGCATCTTCCCCAAATCAGCAAGTCCATTCTCTCTGTCTCTACATAATCGAATCACTTCTAGGATTTTGAGTTACCAAAAAATTGTTTGATTGTAAATTTGCTGAAATTGGCGTGGATAGAGAAGAAAACGATTGACGAGGTCAAAAGACGAACATGGCGATTGTGAGGATTGGTGATGAAATACCAGATTATGGTAAGCAAAAAAGTACTCTTTACCTTTTTTTTGATTTTGTATTTTGCTTTATTTTATCTGTCTGCAAGTTGAAGTATTTGGTGGGTCAAAGAATTACTCAAACTGGTATGGCTAGTGTTGAACTATGGCAAATGTGGTTCGATGGATCAAAAACCAATGGCTTAACTGGAATTGGTGTAGTAATTAAGTCACCACAAGGAGTAGAAACCACGCATAGTTTCAGAATGAATGAAATTACTTGTTCCAATAATCAAGCTGAATATGAAACCTTAATAATGGGACTGAAAATACTTATTGGATTACAAGCTCATGCAGTTGACATATTTGGAGATTCTCAATTGGTAGTTAACCAGGTGAAAGGGATTTTCAAATGTCAAAGCATAAGCATGTTGCCATACTATGTTGTTACATTGCATCTGCTTTCTCAATTTCAAATAGCAAATGTAACTCATGTTTCAAGATTCTTGAATAATAAAGCTAATGATGTCGCTCAGAAAGTTTCGAATTTCAAGCGAAGGGATAATATTTGAAGGGATATAAGCCAAACAACATATCAGAAAGTAATACCATCCTTGAATAAAAGGAATGTGGTCTTAGAAGTCAATCATAATGACTTACAAGAATAAGATTGGAAGCATCCAATAATGCAATATCTAGCTGGCCTATCTTCAAAAACCAACAGAAAAATTAAATTGCAGTTTATGCAATATATAATGTATGGTAATACTCTCTACAAAATGGGGGGAGATGGGTTATTGTTGAAATGTTTAGGCCCCAAATGAAGCATTGACAGCTATGGCTGAGGTTCATGAAGGCATCTGTGGTGCTCATCAGCCTAATGTGAAGATGAGATGGCTGCTTTGAAGGCATTTCTACTATTGGTCAACTATCCTTAAAGACTGCATAAAATATGTAAGAGGTTGCCAGGCATACTGTAACATGCCGGGGGGTACCCGCGCGCGTTAAACAGTTCAGACTCCCGAGATCTCTTTGATCTAGCCTCACGAGTGCAATGTGAAACATAGATGAGAGTCCAGATTTGGCAACTTTTATTAAAAATCCATTTTATTGCAATTTTGTCAAAAATGGACTGCGTCATCAGATCTCAGAGTCGCAACCTAATATTTTGGGAAATTAGGAAACCCATGACTCAGTGCCAAGGCCACTGTTCATCGTAACCAAGGATGTTTGGCTCGGAACCTTAGGTATGAGAGGGGAAGGTCAATAATGAGCACCCCCGCTCACCCGATCAAAAGATCGGCCTCTACTAAACCATGATATGAATTTTATTTTCTTTATATGTTTATGTTCTGATTATTTTAGTAAATCCTAAAATTTACTATGTGAAGCATATAAGTATAGACTAGTTTGCTCAAATTGGAACAATTCAATTTCATATTTGTTTTGAAAAGGGTTTGATTTTTGCCACCTCAAGTGGGCTTAAAGAGTTGCGAATTTGCCACTCAACAAAGTGGGCTTAAACGTACATTCATTGAATCATTCCAATTCAAACAACAAGCCTTCATCCACAGGCATTCATAGAGTTATATCAAGTAAGCAAGTAGCCTCATGGTAGAATGCTAACACATAGTAAGAAAAACACACACAAATGGGATGCTAAAGCATAAAAAACTCACAGATTGACCGACGTCCCTCGAACAGCTACAAAACAAAGTTAGTAAAATATGCATGATCTTATATACAAAATCCTAATGCAATTCACTCATGAGATGCAACTAAAGATTCGGCTTCTAAAATATGATATGTGAATCATCTTAAGAACATGAAGTAGCGCACATAATCACAGAAGAATTGATTAAACCCACACATGTAAATATAGCCGAATCTTAATGCATGAGACATGAATGTAAAGCATGGATATGCATGGCATGTCAGATATATACATATGTACAGTTAGGGAAAGCGAGTAAAGAATGGGATAGAAAGAAGCGGGGTGGGGGGGGGATTATTACAATACTTTAAATATTACAAATCCAAATAAGGGAGAGAGAGAATAATAATAAAAATAAAATAAAATCTCACAAAACACTCAAATCAAAATAAAGTTTTAAAACCCCCGGCCAATCATCTAGTAAAAGTCCATTTGTCTTCAATCCAGCAGGTCTGCACACCTTAGCCCATGTACGTATCTTCGATGGAGGCCCCACTTCTTGATCAAACATGAATAGAATGATGAGATCCAGCCATCTTCAGGAGAAAATTGCAATGATGAAAGGGACTCGTCTCTTCTTCACATGTCTCTACTACGGGAGTGCGTCTTTGTTCGACAACCATTCCAGTTCTTCCTTTGACACTGCCTCCTCCTTTTGCATGGCTACTAAGCAACCTGTGTGTTCTTCGAGAGGGAGAGAAGAGGAGAGCCCAGGTCTCTACCCTTTATCAGAGAGAGAGAGAAAGATATATATAGATGTATTGGGTGGTGCAGAGAGAAACCGAAGAGAGAGTTACCGAGAGAGAGAGGTTGGTCTCTTCATCTCAGAGAGAGTTTATGCATGTATGTCTGTGCGTGCTGCTCTCTCTCTCTAAAACCGTGTATGTGTGAATAGTCTGTTGGGTGTAATCCTCTCTCTCTCTCTAAACCATGTGTGTATGAATGGTCTGTTGGGTATAAGCCTCTCTCTCTCTAAACCGTGTGTATATGAATGGTCTGTTGGGTCTGCCGTGTGGTGGTTATGCTAGGTGTGTGCCCGTGTGCATGGGTGTGCCTTTGTGTGTTGTGTGTGTGTGGCTACTGTGTGTCTGCCTGTGCTGTGTGTGTGCCTGAGTATGGATGGTGTCCGTGTGTGAATGGTGTCCCCGTGTCAATGGTTGTGTATGGTGATGTGCATGTGTGTTGTGATGGTGTGTTGTGTGAGTGTGTGCCGTGTGTATGAGTCTCTGTGTGTGAGTGTATGCCGTGTGTATGAGTGTGTGCTCAGCTAATGCATATGGTGTGTTTTGTATGGGTGTCTCTCAGAATGGGTGTGTATATGTTGAGTGTGTGATAGAAGCTGCTACTGTGTGTGTGTTGAATGTAGGTTGCCGTGTGTATCAATGGTGTGTGTAAATGGCTGTGTGTGCATGTGTTCTGCTGTGTAAAAATGGGTGTGTGATGCATGGTCTGTGAGGTGTATCAATGCCTGTGTATCTATCTCTTCTTTACATTTTTCAACACCCCAAACTCTAGAGAGAGAGAGAGTGGGTATGTTTCATGCCCACCCAGAGTGAGAGAGATTGAGTGTATTCATGATATGTCTGTCGTGTGTGTGTTGCTCTCTTCCAGAACCTCTCTTCCCCTTATTTTTTTATTCCCCCCACTCACTCTAAAATGCTTTTCACCGAAAAACTGTCCCCCCTCCTCCTCCTTTCTCTTGCTCTTTTTTTTTATCATCACCTACCAGCTCCTTTAACAATCATTCTCTACCCACTCTCACCTGCTCTCTTTTCTTTTTTGATTCTCTTCCCTCATGACATATATGTTCCCTCCTTTTCTAAAAACAATAATTGTTTTCCACCGCCTCCATACAACCTCACCAAAAATCTTATCTCCATCCCCCCACTCATTCATCCTCTTTTTTATTTTTATTTTATATATATACTTTTTTATCATTTCTTTTTTATCAAATATCAAAATTAGTTATACCAATTTAGATAAAAACATCAAAAACTATGTACAACACATAAAATTATAAAATATTATGAAATACTAAAAATTAATAATTTGGCCAACATGGGTGAGGTTTGGATTAAAGTTTTTTTTTTTTTTGATATTTTCTGCTGAGAAATTCATAAAATAATATATTCCAACTTTCATCATGGGGTGTTCAAAAGAAGGTGCCCAAGTCTTAGGGCTGGTAAAAAATGGGGTGTCTACACATGCCAAAAGCATGGCACAATAAGGCACGTGCCCATAACTGACCTGCATGCAGTTGTGAAGCCTTGGCCATTTAGAGGATGAGCTATGGATATGATAGGGAAAATACACCTACCCTCTTCGAAACATCATTGTTTCATCTTAGTGGCTACAGATTACTTCACCAAATGGGTTGAGGCTAAGCCAAGTCATTGGATTCATTAAAGATTTGATTCATAGATTTGGTATCCCACAAACTATAACTGTTGATAATGGGACTGTATTTGATGGGAAAATGGTGAAGTCTTTTGTAGCAGAGTTTGGGATTAGTCTTGTTAATTCTACACCTAAGTCTTTGAAAAAAGGAATTCAGAAAGTTGTGGAAGATAATCTCAGGGATTGACATAACTTGCTGTTGGATGTATTGTGGGCTTATAGGACTTCTCCAAGATCAAGTACAGGAATCACTCCATATGGCTTTGTGTATGGGCATGATGCAGTGCTACCTGTGGAAATTAATGTTAAGTCTTTGAGGGTGAGATGCCAGGATCAGTTAGATTTTGAGCAATACCATCAAAGTATGTGCTTGGAGTTAGAAAGTATAGATGAAGTTAGAATTCTGGCATTAAATAGCATTCTTTTCCAAAAGAAGAAAGCAGCCAAAAACTATAATAAGAAAGTCAAACACATTGGCTTTGATGAAGGTGATTTGGTATGGAAGACAATACTCCTAATAGGGATTAAAAGCCATAAGTTTGGCAAATGATCACCTAACTAGGAAGGACCATATCAAGTTCATAGAGTCCTGTCTTTTGGAGCATACCATTTGAGAAATTTGAATGGATATGTACATCCCAAAAAGATTAATGGTAGATATTTGAAGCATTATTATCCAACCGTGTGGAAAACACAAGGAATAGAATAAGTGCTAAATAAAAGAACATGAGAACACTTCAATGATAAATAAGAATTTATTTCATAAAGAGTCAAATACATGTAGCCATAGATTGCCCCAAAAGTCAGTACAGTGTTTAAATTTCTTTTACAATAGATGCTCTATTCTTGAGGGATGGAAACAATTGAATGGCTGTAGTCATCTCTTGCTTTCGATCAGCTAGCTCTTGATTAGTGATTTGCAGCTTGGTAGTAGTCCGATCCAAAGCTTAGTTAACTGCTGATAATTCTTCCTCAAGTTGAGCCTTCTTTTCCAACAGTTGAGCTTGAAATTGGCAGACAGATAAATGTTGTTCTTTCAATTCTAACACTTCAGCATGAACTTTAGAAACAAAACTCTGATCTCTCAGCAACTTCTCTTCTGCAGCCTTAGCAGCATGACAGATGTTGATGTAAAAATCTATGGTGGTTGTCGCCTGAGATAAATGACTTGAAACAGTCATGTCGGATTGTTCAATAATCTTGCAGCACTGGAAGAAGCCATCTTTGATTATAGGCCTTTGTAAGGCTTCGAAAGGAATCCTCGAAAAAGATGCCAGCAGCTCCAGACAGCTGTCCAAGTCAATCGAAAGCAAGGAAGTCTTACCACTGGAGGAAGAGCTCTAAAAATTTCTAGCAAAGAATTAGCTAGAGCCAATGGCTCAGGCTCATTGTAGTCATTGGAGAGGTGGAAGGTATGTCAAAAAGACTAGCCAGTCTAGCCTAAAAATATTCACCTCATCCATTGACATGGAAGGTGCAGAAAGAGCTCTGGTAGAAGGAAGAAATGACTGCATAGGAATTGGAGAAGAATGTGGAGTATCCTTAGCAGTCTCTATAGTCTTTGCTACCAGTTGGTCAAGAGAAGAAAGACTGGAGCTAGGCAAAGGTAATGGATGATGGATTGGAGAGCTACCAGTACCCTCAATGTGAGAGTCAGCTACTATCAAAGATGAAGTAGCAGCTAGAATTTCCTTAGGAAGAGGAGGAGAAACAGGGCTCGAGGGAGAATCAAATTGAGTAAAATCAAAAGACAAATGAGGGAGGTATGGAGTTAAGCCAAAGGGAAAAGGAGCAGGAATACTTGGCCTAAAAAAGGGAATGGAAAATATAGGGCCAAAAAGTGAGAGAATTATTTGAATGGGCTCCACATCTTGAGGTTGTTCAACTTCGACTGAAACTGATGGAGTCCTTATTGGAAGAATTGGCAAAGTAGTTGTGGCTGCAAAAGAAGAAATACAAAACAATGTCAAGCCTCAGCATTGAGAATTTGAGAAAGATGAATAGAAGTACAAAGGAGCTTACTGGTTTCAGAAGTAATGGCTATGATTGGGAAGCTGCGAAGAGTATAGTGTCCAGTGGCTTGCTGTTTCCTTGCAACCTCTTTCTGGAGTGCATCAGCGGCGACAGCTTCATCCCTGAGCATTTGCTGTTGCTTCCTCTTCTTAGCCATTTGGAATATAATAAGCTCTTTGGAATGTTCTGCTTGCACTGCTTTAACAGATGCTTCATGGATAGGATCTCTAGTGAAATCAGCAAGAGAGACAGTCATCTTTTTTCTTTTTTTTAAGGGTGTTTCTTGCTCTTGATCTGCCTCTTCTTTTTCTACTGCTTGAACCCCAGGTGCTTCCTCTTCAGGATCAAGTAAAAGCTTTCTTTTCTTTTGTTTTTGTTTGCTCCTGAGAAGATTTAAAGCTTGGATCTTTTGGGGAGAATCTCCCTGTGAGGCACCCGCACCACTTTCACCAAAAGAAGAACTAGAGGTAAGGCTAAAAGCATTATAAAGAAGGAGAAGGGAAAAGAAACAAGGGTACATACCTTTCCTCGAGGCAGCTCGAGTAACCCTAGGAGGAGTTGAGACAGCAGGAATAGGCTTCGTAATGACAAGTGCAAGAACTGTGGTAGCAGGACCAGTGAAAGAAGTGACAATTCCAGCCCCTTTCGATTTAGGTTGAGGTATATCCAATACCATTAATAGGTCTTGGGGAGGAAGAGCCAAGTATACCTCCATATTGGTCACCCACCAGTTTTGGCACCTTTTCAATAGGTTACTTTGAGGAATGAAAGGGAAATACGCAAACTCAATGAAGTCCTGGATAAATTTAGAAGTTGCTTCTTCTAATCTGGATCTTCGAACCTTTAAGTCCCTGTTGGTGAGACTTAAATTGGTCTGGCTGCAGAGAGGTATTGGGACCCCTTGTGTGAGGCGAAATTGCCTAGCAAATTGAGCAGGACAATAGGGCTCAGCAATGCACTTGTAAGCTCTGAGGTTCATAGTCCTAATGAATAACTCTCTAGGGATCAGAATAGAGGCCCATATGTTCTTGTGTTGGGGTGAAGAGCAGAACCTATCACTTAAAAAGGTTTTCAACCAAGATGGGCCAATGGTAGTAGGTTCGAAGGGACGGAAATTATAGGAAGAAAAGAAAGCTGGAAGTTGATGGAAGAAAGAGAAGTAAAAAGCAAAGGTAGAAGAATAGAGTGCAACGCTGGCTAGCCTCATGCCATGAGTAGTAGGATTTGGCTCCAAAAACTTAAGGCATTTGGATTGTAGTTCAGTAAAATATGCAAAAAGCCAAAGCTGAAGTATCCAAAATGGACCTCCTTGATTGGCATCCAAAGGTTTCTCACAAAAAAGAGAACAAGCTCTATATACGTAACCTAGAACGTATGGAGCTAAGGCCACCTTTTTCTGTAAAACAAGGACTTTGCAAGAGGGGCGAATTCAGGCATGATTCTTTGAGAAGATGTGCAGAAAAGGAATTTGCAAAGCCAATATAATATGAAAGAAAAGAATTCCCTATCAGTCACAGGGCCCTCCCTTTTATTCTCAGCCTCGACAAAGTCACTATAGGATGAGTTAAGGGAGGGAAGGGAAAAAGGGGTTGGTAGGTCAGGATAATCTAGTCCAATGAGAGTTCTAGTGGGGGACAATCCTAATAGATGGCAGATATCAAGAACAGTAGGGGCCATCATCCCACATCTGAATTGAAAGAAATTAAAGGCAGAATTCCAAAAGCAAAGGGCAGCAGATATTAAGAAAATGTCCTTTGAGATAGTGAATGATTAAGGCCGAAATGTACATCATTGAGGCCGTTAATTAGAATCTCTTAACTTCACTTGCTGGTCAAACGTGTATTTTATGTGTGTTGAATGTCAATCAGGTTGTACATCGTCGGAGCATAAAATGGGCAAAAAGACAAAATTACAAATTGGACAGAGTTGACTTTTTCTGGAAAAGTCAAACTGATGTTTTAAATCTGTTTGGAAGTGAGTAGAAGTATAAAAAGAAAAGAGAAAGGCTTTTCTAGGGTTCTGAAGTTGTTTTAACCTAAGGAGGGAGGCTAGGGTTTGGAAAGGAGAAGGAAAGCAAAAGCTTCAAGATGTCTTCCATGGTGGCTTCTTCTCTATCTTCCTCTTTCCACTCCTCCATGAGTGGCTAGTCATCTTTTCTAGGGTTTTGAAGAAACCCTAGCCATGTAATAGGTTTTTTTTTCTTCTTGATTTTATATTATGTAAAGGTTTGAACCATTGTATGGTGTTTTAGAAATTCTTTTATATAATTTTCATTATTCTTTTGAATATTTAACTTTCTGTGATTGTTAAATGTTATCCATACAATTGTTTTCTTTTCCTTCACATTCAAAGTATGGGACGAACCATGCTACGAGGAACGAGTCGTATCACTACCTAGTTTAGAGTGAACGATTCGTATTACTTGAGATGGATCGTGCTCGTACATTGAATGTGATAATCTTCTTGTTAAATGCTTCGAACTTGTAGTTGCGAAACATTAATCCGTTCAAACCATAGCATAATTGATTTCAATTAGAAACCCTAATTATGTGGTTAGTGGTGAATTCTCTACCCTAGGATTTTTCCCCAATTCAGTAAACCTAATTTCAATTATTCTTGATAATTTAATTTCTTAGTTTAATTTATTTATTATTAAATTAGGTTATAATCATTCAATCTTTTTATCAAAATTAATTTAGGAATTTATCAATTAAATTAGTTTAATTTCACAATAGTCCCTGTGGATCGATACCTGGACTTGCCATTATTCTGATTGAATTTGGTATAGTTTAGTGATTATATTTTGGTGTGTTCAACGACCCATCAAATTTTGGCGCCGTTGCCGGGGACTTCTGGCGAAATTAGTTAATTTAAAGTTACATTCTTATTTTAATTTTTAGTTTAGGATTTTATGCTTTTGGTGTTGCTAAGTGTGCAGAGCGTTTGGAGCTATCATTGAAGTGCAAGCGGAGCGCAGCCGAGCTTAAAAAATAAAAAAAAAACCCGCAGCACTAAAGTGAGTAAACAGAAGCAAACACTCACAAGCAAAGCACCAAAGTGCTAAAACGAAAGTCAAAGCTCAACTGGGGTTGGAGACAACGTCTACACGTCAAGCATCCGCAAGACGAGTAAAGCGTTTTCGTTAAACCGCTGTGAGTATTTCTTCCTTTGGTATTTTGCTTTCATACTTAGTGCACAGAGTCGAACTTGTTGTGTGTGTTTGGGTAGTGTATGCACGGGCGTCGTTCTTGTCGCCCTGAATTGTGGTGTTTGGACCTTGAACTAGAAAGGACCCTTAGGAGACTTAGGGCTTCTGCCCGTGTTCCTAGGCTTGAGTTTTCATATTCATACATTGAGCCATTAGAGATGGCAGATCCTAATGTCCCGAATGTGCCCAACCGGACACTTAAGGATTATTTTACACCCACTGCATATACATCACCATCATGCATCCAATTGCCCAACACCACTGCTGCTCATTATGAGATTAAGTCCAGCACCATACAAATGCTCCCATCATTCCATGGACTAACTCATGATGACCCTTATAAGCATTTGAATGAATTTCTGGAAATTTGCTCGACAGTGAGGATCCAGAATTTCACAAATGAGGCCTTAATGTTGCGATTGTTTCTATTCTCGTTAAAGGATAAAGCCAAACACTGGCTAAATTCTTTACCTGCTAATTCAATCACAACTTGAGACTAATTACAGCAACGGTTCTTGGAGAAGTACTTTCCCATAGGTAAACCAACCAACTTAGGCGAGTCATCACAAACTTTGCTCAAATGGATGGCGAGCAATTCCATGAGACGTGGGAAAGACTTAGAGACCTTCTCCAACAGTGTCCCCCACCACCAAGTGCCTGATTGGCAACTTGTTCAAACATTTTATTATGGCTTAACTGAGCCGCACCGCCAAATGGTGGATTCGTCCTGTGGTGGGACATTTATGTCTAAAAATGATGCCGAGGCATGGCAATTGTTTGAGAACTTAAGTGATAATTCCCTTCACCATGCCTCCGCAGCCCGGCAAGTCCGGCAACCCGTAGTTGGAGCCCCGAAAAGAGGGGGCATTTATGAGGTCGGGCAAAACTTAGAGTTAGCCCAACAAGTAGAGGCACTATCCCGCAAGATAGACCACTTATTAGCTACGGGACATGCCCCTACCCAGCAAGATCAGCCTCAATTCCGTGAGGCATGTGTTATATGTGCGAGCCCTGCTCATGACTTGAGTGAGTGCCTTCGGCATCACAATTTCCGGAGTTAGTCCAAGAGCATGTGAATGTGGCTCAAGGATTCTCCAACCGGGTAATGACCATACTCCAACACATATAATCCGGGATGGAGAAATCACCCTAATTTCTCATGGAGACCCCCTTCACAAGGCACTTCTTACAATCCTCCACCACCAAGGCAGAATTTCAATAATTTTGCCAACCAATCATCCTACCACCACCGCAACCTTATCGACCCCCACAACCGTACCGGCAACCACAACCCCCGCCTGTTCCTCAGGGCAACTCTGCCTTTGAGACTCAGGTGTTGGAAGTTCTCTCAGAACTTAAGGGGTTAGCACCGATAGTTCACTCCCACACTCACTCTATTGCCAAGATAGAGACCCAATTGGGTCAAATAGCTAACAACATGAATCGGAGAGAGGAGGGAAAATTACCAAGTCAAACTGTGGCCAACCTAAGGGACAATACGGGGCAGAGAGTTCGGGTGGGAATGGAAAGCAACATGAGCAAGTGCAGGCGGTGGTTGCTTTGAGAAGTGGTAGGGAGTTAGAGCCTCAGTCAGTTGCGTCTGATGCAACTAGAGTTAGGAGGGGTGACCACGGGGTATACCTAATGAAGCAAGGGTGAGGGGGAAACACTTAAGAGGGATGACTTAGTCCTAGCACTCCATATGTGCCTAAGGCACCCTTTCCCCGTGCCTTGATACACCGTCCCCTTTTAATAAGAAGGCGGCATCTATGGAGGCAATGATGGATGTCTTTAAACAGGTAAAAATCAACCTCCCCCTGTTGGAGGCGATTAAGCAAGTACCATCATATGCCAAATTTCTGAAGGACCTTTGTACGCAAAAGCGTAAATCTAGGACACATGTGTCCCAAAAGGTCCTACTCACGGAGCAAGTAAGCTCCATCTTGTTGAATGACACACCTCCTAAGCTTAAGGACCCGGGAGCCCCAACCATTGCATGCATTATAGGGGACCATTTCATTGATAGGGCCTTATTGGATTTAGGGGCTAGTGTCAATTTGTTGCCGTACTCTGTGTACGAGGAATTTGGGCTTGGCGAGTTGAAGCCCACTACTGTCACTCTTCAATTGGCTGACCGGTCCCTCAGAGTGCCACGTGGCATGATTGAGGATGTGCTAGTTAAGGTTGATAGGTTCTACTTCCCTGTTGACTTTTTGGTGTTAGATATGGAACCGGTAGCCAGTTCTAAGAAACAAATCCCGGTGATCTAGTCGACCTTTCTTGGCTACGGCCAATGCATGCACCAATTGTCGGACGGGGTTATGGAAGTTTCATTTGGCAACATGCAAGTGAAACTTAATATTTTTCAAGCATCCCAACAACCTCATGAGAGAGAGGAGTGCTTATTAGTGGATGTTGTGGATGAGATTGTGGAGGAGGCTTTGCCCTCCATTCTTGTAGAGGACCCTTTAGAGGCTTGTCTAGCTCATTTTGAGATTGAAAATTTTGATATTGATGGGTCAGTTGAGGAGGTATTAAAATTGTCGGATGCGGGTATTATATACCCCATCTCGAATAGTAAGTGGGTGAGTCCTACACAAGTGGTGCCCAAGAAATCGGGCATCACCGTTGTTGAGAATGAGGAAGGAGAGTTAGTCCCCACACGAACCACTACTGGGTGGCGAGTGTGCATTGATTATAGGAGACTAAATTCCTCGACTAGGAAGGATCATTTTTCTTTACCTAGGGGTTTGATGGACCCATTTTATTATGCTTGATAGATTGATTCCTTAATTTTTAATTTTTATTTTTTTTCTTCCCTTTCTATGCTATTATGTTTTTCTTTGTTCTCGTTATGCTTTATTTGCGTCTAGGAGACTTTAAATCCTCTAAAGGTGTAATTCCTTTGGTGTTAGCCGTGCCCGAACGGCATTTGACGGTCTGGTATAGCCACCTAACCGTTTGTAGTGAGTTCCTAGGAGACCAACTGAGACGGTGGAAACTAGAGTTCGAATGGCAAAGCCTAGAACACAAAGGTTTGGGATTCCGAGACTAGAGTCTGGTTTAAATACCCAGGGGTGTGGAGATTGCTTCAAAACTACCTCGGCTTGAACTCTGTATGGTAGCCCCATAAGTTGAGGTAGCTTAATGCGCCTCGATTCTGGATACCGAATCAACCTAGACTGTCACCCTGTTGGAGAATAGGGAAAGTTACAAACACAGTTAGGGAGAAAAGTAGTACCCGTGGTTTTCGCGTGAAGATTATACATTTAGTGGGCATTCCGTTATTTTCTCATATGCTATATTTATTTTGGATGTCAATTGAAGGTAGAAATGCTAAGTTTTGATAATAATAAAAAAAAAATTAATTAAAAAATTAAAAAAAAAATATAGTTGTTATACTTGTTCAATTTTTTTTAAAAAAAATCTGTGTTGTTTTCTTCACAAAAAAAAAAAAAAAAAAAAGGAGGAAATCGCCGCACGTGCGGCATGGGCCCCGCACGTGCGGGACAAATTGGTGAAATAATAGATGCACCCTGCTCAATAAGCAGGTGCGGAGGGACGGCCTTTGACCAAGCCGCACGTGCGGCTTGGGCCCCGCACGTGCGGGACGCCGACTGAAGAAAAAAAAAAAAAAAAAAAAAAAAAAAAAAGCGCACTGCTTGATCAGCATGTGCGTGGTTTTGGTGCGAAAAGTTGTTTCGTTTTACTTTTATTATTATTATTATTATTATTTTACTTTCATTTTTAATTTATTTAAGTAAATAAATTTTAAATAAATACATAAATAAATTTTAAAAATAAATAATAAATATAGAATTATTTTATTTATAATTTTTAAATTATGTATTAAAAAGAAAATTCGAATTTTATTTCTTTATTTATTTAATTTTTAATTTTCTAAAAAAAAAAAATCCTAATTTAGTTTTTTTTTTTTTTATTTACTATATTTGTTTAGTTTAAATTGTTTCGTTACTGATTCTCATTCGTTTCATTAGTTTGTGGATTGTTTTATTTTATTTTTTTTATTTTTAATTTTTATTTGTTTAGTTAGTGATGTTATTTTTATTTTTTCTATTCTATGATGTAATTTTTCATTTAATTATTAAGTAGTTTAGTTTTTATTTTATTTTATTTTCTTCTCTTCTATTAATTTCAAAAAAAAAAAAAAATGTTTAGTTTAGATTATTTTATTCTATACTTTAGGCTTCTTTCTAGTTTAGTTATTTTAGTTTAGTTTAGTTTATTTTATAGTTTAGCTAATTTAATTTAAGGTCATTTTTCTTCATTTATTTAATTATTTTCATTTTTTCTTTTCTTAAAAAAATAAATAAATAAATAAAAAATAAATAAAAAAAATTGTGTGACGTGTATAGATGTTACTCTCTGCCTACCTGGATGTGCACCTACAATTCAGGTAATATTCTCTCATTTCTCTTTACTTTTCCATTGAGGACAATGTCATATTCAAGTTGGGGGATGAGGGTTATATTTTCTTTTGTGCATTTCTATCTGGCTCATAATTCATGCTTATACTTGTTTCATTTTATTGCATTACTTCACTTGATGTGACTTTTTGCTAGTAGGGTGATGATATTTGCTTATGTTAATTGGAGAGCATAGTAGACTTGTATGAAAAGGATTTATTGGGTAGATACTTGCATGCGATGTTTGCACGAGGAGAGTTGTCTGTGTTTGTGATTTTAGTACACTTGTCATGAGTATGTCTTAATTCACATGAACACACTATCATAGCGGTGATCTTTTTATTATAATCCCTGGTGTACATCATTGATAATAGCTAGAATTGCAGAAAAAATAAATGAGGAGTCAAGATTCTTAAAAAATAAAAAAATAAATAAAAAAAAATTTAAAAAAAAAAAAAAAAAAAACACTTGACTGTTTGGGTTCGTAGCCTTTTTAACTCGAGTTATTAAGCCCGTAGGGGTGTCTTTACACCTAATGCCCTAAAACCGTCTGGTTTGGGAGTCATTGGCCCAATACTTGCTACATGGGTTGATTAGAAAGCTTAATGGATCCGGACATTGCACAGTCATTTGAAAAAAAAAGAAAAAAAGAAAAAAAAAGGGTCTTTGAGAATCTTGGCTGCAACAGGTTAGTTTTTCTGTATATGTTGAGTGTTATTATGAGTTACACTGGGCTATTATAGTGGATAGTTAGCTAATATGGAGATTGCACTTTACACTGAAGGTACTCATGACTTGTCTACTAGCATGCACAAGTATAGGGAACTTTACTTTTGTATTAACTGAATTGTGGTTTTGACTCAATAGGTTCCTTCATGCTTGTCCACTATGTCTTTAATGACTCATGATATCTCAATATCACACTGTAGTGGCACATAAGTTGATTGTTAGGTGGAGTAGTGTGGTCATTTGTTGTTGAGTATATATGAATATGTTAATGTTTGTGGGTATCATTTCTGGAAACCCTCACGAGACTTTACTCGTCCACTTGGGGTAACCTAGTGGTTTAAAGGCTTGTTGCATATGCTAAATGCAACCGTTGTCCCACGAAAGAGTAAATAGATAGATTTTGTTTTATTTTTTTTATTTTACTTGCTTGAGTACTAGCAAGTAGTAAGTTGGGGGATGTGATTAAGGCCGAAATGTACATCATTGAGGCGTTAATTAGAATCTCTTAACTTCACTTGCTGGTCAACCGTGTATTTTATGTGTGTTGAATGTCAATCAGGTTATACATCGTCAGAGCATAAAATGGGCAAAAAGACAAAATTTGGACAGAGTTGACTTTTTCTGGAAAAGTCAAAATGATGTTTTAAATCTGTTTGGAAGTGAATAGAAGTATAAAAAGAAAAGAGAAAGGCTTTTCTAGGGTTCTGAAGTTGTTTTAACCTAAGGAGGGAGGCTAGGGTTTGGAAAGGAGAAGGAAAGCAAAAGCTTTAAGATGTCTTCCATGGTGGCTTCTTCTCCATCTTCCTCTTTCCACTCCTCCATGAGTGGCTAGTCATCTTTTCTAGGGTTTTGAAGAAACCCTAACCATGTAATAGGTTTTTTTTTCTTCTTGATTTTATATTATGTAAAGGTTTGAACCATTGTATGGTGTTTTAGAAATTCTTTATATATAATTTTCATTATTCTTTTGAATATTTAACTTTCTGTGATTGTTAAATGTTATCCATACAATTGTTTTCTTTTCCTTCACATTCAAAGTATGGGACGAACCATGCTACGAGGAACGAGTCGTATCACTACCCTAGTTTAGAGTGAACGATTCGTATTACTTGAGATGGATCGTGCTCGTACATTGAATATGATAATCTTCTTGTTAAATGCTTCGAACTTGTAGTTGCGAAACATTAATCCGTTCAAACCATAGCATAATTGATTTCAATTAGAAACCCTAATTATGTGGTTAGTGGTGAATTCTCTACCCTAGGATTTTTCCCAATTCAGTAAACCTAGATTTCAATTATTCTTGATAATTCAATTTCTTAGTTTAATTTATTTATTATTAAATTAGGTTATAATCATTCAATCTTTTTATCAAAATTAATTTAGGAATTTATCAATTAAATTAGTTTAATTTCACAATAGTCCCTGTGGATCGATACTTGGACTTGCCATTATTCTGATTGAATTTGGTATAGTTTAGTGATTATATTTTGGTGTGTTCAACGGCCCACTAGTGAACCTAGATAATTGGAGGGCATCGAAAATGCAGAGCTCTTGAAGGTCTAGAGTCCTATCAGGGACAACCTAATCATACCATTCTTGCCACTCTGGTCTCACCGTGGGCCAGCAGTGATGGGGCGGTTCATCCTCCAGTTTCCCTAGTCAAGACCACCTTCGTAAAGGAGACAATGGTCTTCTAGATGTGGATATAGAGCTGGAAGCTCAATAGGAATCTCTTTGAAGATGGGCCCAAGCACATACTCTTGCTGCTCATGACAACGGGGAATGAAGATGCGTCCGTCAATGACGCTTTTCTCACCGGCCTTATACTTCTCACACTCTTCGGCAATAATCCTTTTCAAGGTCACAGACGGACTCGCACGCTCCATAATCGGTATTTTCGGAGAAGAATAAGCCATTGATAAAAGAGTTTTCTCAGAAGACAAAGTTGGGAGAGAGTAGGAGGAAAAGGAAGGTCAGTAGAGACGAAGGGTTTATGTGATAGGAAAATAGGTGAATTCAAAGCACGAAATAAAAGGGTTTTAAAAACTTTTGTGTCTGAAAAATATACCTAGTCGTGTTTGCACGGATGGAATTCATAAAGAAGTATTAAAATTACGAATGCGAAAAGTTTCCTTCTATATTGATAATCATGCAGGGAAACACATCTCACATACTAATGTCAGTTTCGAAATAAAATATTTGGCTTCGAAGCCAATTTTTGGCGCCAAAATGAAATGACAAACGGCTTCGAATGTCGAAAGCTTACTTCTAAGCACATTCCATGCCTCACGGTGAAAGAGTGTTTAGATATTTGTTTACTTCAAAAAGGATTAAGAACCTGTTTTATGGTTTCTTAGTGAGAATAAATCCTTCGAAGTAAAACTTCAGATCCCTTAAGGATGGAAATTGTTGTTCAAAGTATCAAAACCAATAGTTGGTTTGATAATATACAGAAGAGATTGCTTTTCGGATTAAAACAGTGCAGCCCTTGAGAGGGGCTTTCCCATTTTTGAAAATATGGATTGTTGTTCGAAGCAAAAATGGTCAATTTAAAACTGATTGATCGTACTAACCATATGACCATATGTTGGATATGATTAAAACAAGCTTTAAAGGGCAATATTGTTAAATTCGAAGCACTGATTCTAAATGAAAATCAACAAAAGTTGTCAATTGTATTCCATGAATTGGAAAAGTTCATGTTGGTTTTTCAGTGTTTCATTTGAGATGATTGAATCCAGATTCGAAAAATGAGATTATTAAGTTCGAAGCCCTAAATTTGCTTGTAAAGACAAACAGAGATAAAGTCAAACCATGCCAAACAAAGAGAAAAGTCTTAGCTGTATCGAAACAAAAGCAATTACATCAAAAGGCCCTCTTTGGGTACAAATTCGAGTTCATAAAAATAAGGAATATAATAAATAACAAGATCATGGAATTTGGTCTAGCTATGGTCAATAAATTTCTGTTCCTTTTTTATTCTATCATCTATTTTCTCCAGGCTTGGCTGCTGAAGTTGATGTGCTCTTACTTGATAAAAGAGTTCTTCAGCCTTTATTTCAAATGCTGTTTCTTTTAACCCTTGTTCCAGCTTGTCCATATCCAAGTCATCCTAGTCCGCAGAGTCTTTATTCTTGAAGTCATCATATTCTTCGATGAGGTTTTCCGCTTCGTACTGGGTATGAACTCGAAGGGATGAAAGTTGGTTCAAAGATTGGGTGGTGGCCACAGAAGTCCGGTGCCAATGGAGAAGCAACGGGAGTTGGTCCAAAAACATTTGGAGTTCTGCTTAGGCGATGGGGTTGAGGACATGACCCCGAGTCATAATATCACAAGCCCATCGAAGGTTCTTGAGAGGAACAT
Source organism: Camellia japonica (assembly GCA_030407325.1). NCBI lineage: Eukaryota > Viridiplantae > Streptophyta > Magnoliopsida > Ericales > Theaceae > Camellia > Camellia japonica. The sequence goes on along the minus strand of JAPPVO010000002.1, from coordinate 12,559,252 downwards.
CGTCTTCAAGAACATTGAAAGGCAAGTGAGAAAAGGCCACAAGCAGGAGTTGGGCTTGCTTTCGCTGAGCTGGAGTAGGGGGATGTGGAGGTTTGTAAGGGGGAAAAACCTTGTCCACAGAGAGGGTAAGCCCCAGTCTTTCTATCCAGCGGGAATTTTGCGGAGGAGGAGGTATAGAAGCTTCTATTTCGAAAGAAGGAGGAAACTGAGGGGCATTAACACAATCAAGCCAGTCAGAAGAGCAAAGCCTCGCCTTCTGGGCTAAGAACGATAGGTTATACCCTTGTGTCTCTTCTGGGCGTCAGGTAGCTTGTACTATCTTTGTAGGCATGGAGGATGTGTACCATGCTACAAGCAGATTGTCCTCTAAACTGCGTCGGCGGTCGATGGGCACGTAAGGATAAACCACCGAACTTTGAGCATCAGAAGGGAATTCTAGAGGATCAGTGAACTCGACAAAGTGATGATTAACTCGCTCCCTTAACTCACATGCCTCAGGTTCTGACTAGCTTCTCCAACCAGAAGCCCCAGAGGAAGAAGAAACTACAGCCTCATTCCATACAGAAGATTGTGGATTAGAAAAAGAGCTTCCAATGTCCATTTTTGCAAAATTTTGGGTTAGAGAATTATGAGTAACAAGTGCGTAATCCAAAGGTTGATAGTTTGCAAAAGCTTACATGACTTGAATATAGGAAGGTCGGTAAAGGTGGCTAATCAATGCATAAAGGTTCTTTCAAGGAAGAACAGCATCATCAGATGACTCCTCGTATACTCGATCAATAGAAGAGAGAATTGGTTTGGCCATAAAAGATGTATCAGTCTGTTCGAATACTAAGATGATGGTGGGGATGTTCAAAGGATTAAAAGAGAATTTAATGCAAATGATGAATGACAGTTGCATTTCTGGAAGAATGCAAAGCCCATGCACGTTCTAAGACGTGGATAAAAGACCTTGATCCACTAATATCACCAAGTATTGGGTATATTAGTGCGGGGGGTAATGTTGGCTATATATTTTGTACGGGCCAATCCCAGTTCGACGCGTGGCAAAATAAGGGCAATACGGGAAGACAATTCAAACCTTTGATCGTGATCGTACACATGGCAGTTAGTATTGGTTTTCATGAGATCTGCGTAGTACTGGATTAGCAAAGAGATGCAAAGTGACGTGGCTTCAACGGTTACTTACATTTAAATTCAAAAATCAGGAGGGAAGCCTAACTACAAGTATTGGCATAGTGGAGCTAACTATAAGGCAACATGATCAGCAATCATGGAGGAGCGTTTCGACGGTTAGAAGTGCAGTTCGATGGTTATCCTTGAGAAGTATAAATAGCAGAGAAGGCCCCAGAAAAAAGCCCCAAACTCAGATCCAGAAAAACCAGTTTTATTCTACTTTATTTCTTTTCCAGTTTTTACATTTCTTGTTCTTTACATTTCTGTACTTCAAATTCCTGCACTGCATTTCATTCGTAGGAGTAGTTTTCAAGTAGCTTGTTGCTATAAACCTCTACGAGACTGATTTGGATCTTTGTAAGTCTTTCATTTTGCTTAATGAAATACTACAACTGTTCTTCATTTAATCATTGTTTGCTTAATTCTTCTAAACAAAGCCACCAGTAAAAGTCTTCTTCATTGAGGCTGAAAGAACTAAAACACAATCGTCTGATAATTGGTTGGCAATTAACATTCTGTAAGGACTGATTGATCCTTGCTAGCACGCTCACAATTACAAAAATAACCTTCGAAAGCCAAAAAAGCCAACAGAATCTAAAATTATAGTTACCACCAATCCAAAATTGTAATTACCACGGCGTTAACAGCTTCAGAATTGCAAGGGCCACTAAAGATTATAGGTTGTAGTAAGAACTTATAGCCATCAGGAACATGCATGGTTGGACTAAAACCTGAAACTTCCCTTGCCGAGTAGCCTTCCATGCATCCTCAAAAGCCTGCACACACAACTAAGCTTATAAGCATCTTTTTTTTTCTTTTTCTTTTTTTTAATTATTATTAATAAAATAATAACAATGTTATCAACTTAAAAAATTAATCTAAAAAAAAAAGTCTAGTGTAATTCAGATTAAGTGTAGATCTCATTGTACAAAAGTTGAATCAAAACACTTCGCTTTTCAAGATAAATTTCTTAACATATTTTTTGAGTTATTATCTTTTCTGATAATCTAATACCCTAGGAATCCAACTTGTTTTTCCTTACAATCATCAATTCTTCTATAATCTATATATATATATATATATATTTGATATGAATTTAATCTAACCAATTAGATAAAAAACTTTTACGTGATAGTGTAAATTTTATAAAATACTATAAATATATATAAACATAAGTTTAATTGATAATAATTTGAAGTGGTCCATGATATTTGGAAAACAATATAACAATGCAAACACAGCTTTTACATAAAATGACATAATGTAATGGTGCAATGCATATGCATTCATCTGTACAGTACTTTTCTCTGAATTTTTTTTTTCTTCACTGAGAATTTTTTTTTTTTTGTAAAACTAAACTGATGAGAAGTGATGTGCCAAAACAAATCCATAAAAAAAGAAGTTTTCAAACAACAATAATAATGTCATTAAAAAAATTAAAAATCGAAAGTATTTCTAACCTGGGTATCATCAGTAGATCCATCTCCAACCGCTCCAAAATCTAACACGTTAAAAGTTTGATTGTGACACTCTACTGATATTGCAGAAACAAGGAAGAAAACAATACAGAAGAGTAGCACACAGTTCTTCTTCATGGTTGGAGAGAGAGAGAGAGAGAGAGAGAGAGAGAGTAATGATGAGTGAGAATGAAATTATCAGAGACTCCAAATACATATAGTTCAAGGAATGGGACAGGATTGGTTTGACATATGAGAATGACAATCCAAAGTGAATTGCGTCTCCTATTTAAACTGAAATTAGTCTTTTATTATTATCTTTAGTCTTTTATTATTATCCACTAGGTGACTCGTACAATGCATGAAAATTTATTTTTAAAATAAAAAATTGATTTTGAGTTTTAATACTTTATGTGTAACAAATTTAACAATCTAAAAAATTACCACAAAAATAATTTCTTTCAAAGTTAAGAAAAAAAAGGTATATTCTCAACCAGAAATCAAATACAATCATTTTCGATGAATCATAATTCTTTAAAATAATACTCACACTATTTATCATTTGACATGATTCTAAAAACTTAATAAAAAAAAGTAGTAGTTCCATTATTTTAAACATTCAATATCAAATTGGACGCTACATGTCTAGGTAAATCACTTATAGAAATATGATATCTCACATAAAATCACTACTTATATATATATATATATATTCTAACAGTTGACCTGTGCAACGCACGTGCAAATTTTTTTAAAAAAAAATATTTGATGTATAATGTATGTTATAAAAGAACTGTTTTAATTTAATTTTAAATTAAAATTAAAATTAAAGTATGATTTTAATTATTTATTTTGTTAATATTGGCACTATCGTTTTATAAAATTGTTACTTAAATACTTATATATATTAACTTTAGTTAAATTATTTGAGAATTTTGATTGTTTGAGGTTTATCGTATTATCAAAATATAATTATCATATAATAATTCTTTATGATATATATTAATTTATAAAATCATAAAATAAATATTCATTTTGATATTAAAAATAATAGTTAAATTATAAGAAGAATTAGTAATATAAAATTAAAAGTAATTCTAACTATTTAATTTTCTTTTATATTCATTTGAAAAATAAAAATATGTAGAAATAAAAATTATATAAAATTTATTTAAAAAATTAAATATAAATATGTTGTGGTTGGATTATCATATAATGGTTTTATATGATATATATATATATATATTAATTTATAGGATTGTGAAATAAACACTCTTAATTAAATTAAAATATAAACTATATAAAAGAAATTCAACAACGACTTACTAAGAAAGAATCACATAACAAAATTTAAATCCAAAAAGGAAAAATATTAAAAAATCCAAACAATAAATACATCTTAGTATATGTACGGGGGTGAAATATCCTTTGTCCTCCATACTCTTGAGCTCAAGCTTTACGTAACGTCGCCTCGCCTGAAAACAGAAAGACGGTGAGCTGCCCGGCGGTGTATTGCCGGATAGACCCTCCGACGGTCAAGTCAGCACACTCGAATAAGAGAATACTCTTAGAGAGAGATTTTAGAATTGCTTAGGTTGCTTACCTCCAACGTCCCTCCTTCCTCCTTTTCTAGGCTGGCCATGCAGTCTCAAGGATTGTGGGCGCACTACCTCTGTTGTCCTTCCCTGGACAGGTGGTAGTGCTCCTCTCTACCTTCCTTACGCGTGTAAAGGCCAAAACCTCCAAACAGCATATGTGGAACTGCCAAACGGTATTGACGCGTGCCAGGAGTGGATTTCCCCTCCATCACACCATTGGTCCAGGTGGCACACTCAACCGGGATATCATGACCGACCTATCCCTTAAGTAACACCACCATGACCAGGATGACCAAGCTATAAGAAGTCGGTCCACCTGGGCTGGCCGGTGGTGCAGAGTGCCGGCCTTCCAGCCAGTCCAAATTCTCTTCGGGCTGTGATCGGCTCGGTCCAGACGCACAACTACAGGTCATACCGAATACCTAGCCAAGTCACAGCTTGATTAGGCACATGCATGTCTGCACACTCTGGTCAGCGATGTGGCTCGGCCAATTGTGATAGGCCGAGAGACCGTTCTGATTCAATCCAGTCAGAAGCGGTTCGGTCCTAGCAGGGCCCGCCGTCGTGACCCGCGACACCATAGCTCGGCGCAAATCTCCCTCTCAATTGCCCTTTAATCCCATCCGAGCTGAGCGTGATTTGGGATTATCATTCTAACCGGGCTATCCAAATTGGTTGGTCATCGGAGATTGCGCCAATAGTCTTGTCATCGATCGTACAGCCGTACGGACAGAGCCATCTTTTCGATGCCACGTGGCTTCATATCATTAGCCCCGTATAGCCCCACAGCTGTCCTCCTCACGTGCGAAATTCAAACAGTTGCTGCCCTTTGGGTTTCCCACTCTTTTTATGCCCATGTGAGGGGCCCCTCCATGCCCTTACTGTTCACCTTCCCTCTCGGGCCAAACCTTAACCCTCGAATCGTCAAGCTTCTGCCACCGCCGACATCGTCGCTCTTCGACTTATTTTCGTCCATCTCCGTTCCTTCAGAAGCTGCAAACAAGCTTATGGTTGACTGATCTCTGCTTGGCATCCGATATCAGTAAGTTTTTCTACCATTTCCTCGTATTTTCCATTTACATTCTTCAAGTTCTTTATTTTTGTCTTTCAAGTTTTTATTTGGACTGTTGGTATCTTACCAGTCCCCCCCTCTTTGGGGTTAAACTGGTACACACTAGGGAAAATTGAAATTGAGGAAGCAAATGGGGTTTTCATGCCCCCTGTTCCCCTTAGCTGTAATGCACAGATTTCATATTTAGGATGAACGACATGAACCCTGGATAAGACCGAGCTAAATCCATCATTTAGATCCATAGATAAGATTTCAGCCGAGCAAAAACTGGTTTGTGGTTTCTCGTTGAGGCTGCGACCGTGCTGAAAATAGGGAGCCAGAACCGAACTAGGAAGGCCAATACGGCCAAATAGTCACACCGAGATAGGAGAATAGAATCGGTTAGAAGCTCCAGGAACTCTAACTGAGCTAGGAGCTCCTTCATAAGAGCCGTGCAATCTATGTCGAGCTAATACATGGACTTATTTCTTAATAATGCAGAATAACTAGGACCGAACACGCCCACCAGCATCACAATCGGTGAGGCTCAAAGTCTGAGCAAACAATCACCAAATTTACACCGAGATACTACCAAATTTCCAAACTAAATAAGACCGGGATAGATGGGGAAGTACTGGTTCTGTCACGACCCAAACCCGCCCCTGTAGGTTTAGTATCGTAACCGGCCAGTAATCCGTGGATTACCAAAGGCCTCTTAACAGATAAACACATAATAAGGGGCTGCAGAAGCAATTATACAAAATAGACAAGGTCCAATGAGCTGTGATAACATACATGGGACAGAAGATTTCCAAAACTTGCATATACATAAGCGTGTCGGTCGAAGGACATCAATATTTACAAACATTTACAAAACAGACAGAGACTAGCATAAGTACAACAACAGCCATGTAACTAGACTTCGATCGGAACCTCCTCGGGAGGCACAACAATTGGCTGACAAAAACAGAAATGAAGGCCGTCAACTCTGGCCCTGATCAAGCGCCGGCTCACCTACATACATAATATAAACTGTGAGCGAAAGCTCAGTGAACAATAACAGAGTAAAGGGGTTTCAATGAATGAGTCCGTACAGATTCAGAAATCATAATTCAGTTTCGTATCAAATTCATAATTTGTCCAAATCATATACAGAAATCATGAGGTATGCTTAAGTATACGTGATACATCCATTAGCATTAACAGAGCAAATACAGAACAGATGCAGATACGTGAGGGTTACGAATAACTAGTTCTATAAAGGAACCTCCAAATCCGGGTAACAAAGAGTAAACACGCTGAGCCCCATGATAGAGCCTCCGGTACGGGTAACAGAGTACAGACAGATTAAGTTCCATGATGGAACCTCCGATACCGGGTAATAGCCAATAGATATCATATGATACTAAGGATGTCACGAATACATATCAGAAATTGGACAATCATTCATTGTACAGAACATATCATTTCAGAAAACAGATCTTAATTCATCGCACAGAAAATAAGTAAAGTTGAACATAGCTTTATTATGTTATTACTCACAGTTGGCCTTGAGACAGATAGACGGAGCAGATTGGTCAACGGTACGCGGCACGTGACCTACATAACACGTAACAGACACACACTTGAAACACAAGTTCGAATTGTACATAACTTATGTCGTTTGCTCTTAGTGTGTTTGTCACGACCCAACCCGCCCCTAAAAGTTTGGTCCACGACCAGCCTGTACATAGGCCTCAAAACAGAATTTTAAAATAATATTTAACCATATATGGGGCCTTAGGCGGAAGCAATATCAATAAAAGACAACATCCATTGAGCTTGTGCATACATGGTGGTCTAATTGGATTTAAGCATTTAAATACATTCCAAATATACCTATACAATCACAGATTTTATATAGATCTCACACACTCTTACATAAGACTTAATAATTTATAAGACTCCCAACAATAAATTAAGGCCTCCACGTGGAGACATACCCCAGGTGACTTGGCAGACAAGCGAACCTCAGTACAACTCTAGTGTCAATCCTCGATGGCTCACCTACAGAAATATATATAAAACAGAATAAGCAAGGCTCAGTGAATAATAGCAACTTAAGAAGGTTAATTGAATAAGCAAAACCTTGGATAAAATAAATAGACAGCTACTAACCATATACAGGTCTTATCCATAACTATATTTCAATACGGTCTCAGGTTCACATATAATACAGAACGGCCTTGGGCCCATATATAATACAGAACGGCTTTAAGCCCACAGATATGATACAGATCGGCTTTAAGCCCACAGAAATAATATAGATCGACTTTAAGCCCAGATGTGATACAGAACGGCTTTAAGCCCACAGATCTTACAGAACAGCCTCTGGCCCACAGATAATACAGAACGGCCATAGGCCTAACAGATACAGAACGACCATAGGCCCAGATGTCACAGATTGGCCATAGGCCCAGTTCACATATGTATGGACTCAAGAGGTGTCTCGCACGGATTCTAGAGGTGACTCGCACTGCAGCACTTAGTTCCGTACAACACTTTGTTCCATACCAGAAATCATTAGGTCTTAAAGACCGAACAATTCATATCATGTCATAGCATAAACGGAACGAATAAACAGAACAGAATAACTCCAGATTCATCAGAATACCATTACACAATAGTGCACATACATTTCCCCATGGTTTATTACAGACATAGTTGTCTTGCGAATAACAGAACATTAATAATAACTATTACCAGAAGGCACATGTATCACTACAGTACTATTGATAGAGACAGAACCATTCACATCATAATGGCCTCGGGCCCACTTCTATTAATAGGGACAGAATGACCTTTGGTCCATATCAATGCCATTATTCAAACATATCTATTAATTTAATCAAAGCACAATATCGATGGAATAGGCCATTCACAAACAACAATACATAAATCATAATCATAGAAGTAAGTGAAACGTAACGTTACACTACTATTACTCACAGTGATCAGCTCCCGGTAGTAATGGGACGATGTCCTCGTCTCGACCTACAAGTACAGTGCACAACACATAATATGAGATTATACTCGATCCTTTACTTATTCTCTTTGATCATTCAATCAATTAGCCATGGTGGTACCAAGCTCATTATTCCTTAATAATTTATAATCCATGTCTCAGAAAATAGGAGAAATCGATGGGAAATGGTTTAGGTGAAGAAATGGTACAAAACTGGTTGACAGAAAGTGAACAGTCGTCACTAATTTGGGCATAACTATTTTTGTATTTATAATTTGGGAGTGAGACCACCGCCATTGGAAACTAGACTTCCGGGGCTTGATTTTAGGCTCAAGAATCACTCAAAACGGAGTCCCGAGGCAAAAGATATGCTTATTCAAAGTTGGCTGGACAAAGCTGTCTCCCGCACGTGCGGGAAACAAAGCCGCACGTGCGGCCCTGGACAGCTTGCAGTCCGAAAATGGCTGAAAATTTGGGACTTCTCATTTTCAAAATCAAACCTTAATTACATGTAAATCAAAGCCCAAAACCCTTTAATACATGACCAATTTCACATTATTAATCTCCATCAAACATCATAACCTCAAAATAAACAAATATAATGACTTTAATTCTTCAATCAAGAAATTCTTAGAAAATCAAGGTTCAATCAAATATATACATAGAACCCTAACTCAAATGGGTTCAAAGCTTCCCTTATTATCATGATTTCATGAAATTGATGCCTCAAACATAAGGATTCAAGATAATTTATCTTACCTTAGTTCACTCTTGACTTTCTCATAGTTCTCTTTAATTTCTCCAAGCTTCCATGGTTGATCTCCTTCTTCTCTCTTCAATTTCTTCAAGTCATCTTCAAGCTCCCAACAATGGTGAACTCTCTCTCTCACTCTCTCTTGGCCTCTCTTTCTCACGGGTCTTCCTCTCTTCTTAGATATTTTTGAGCTCCAAAAGATGAGTCCTACTCATATAACTCATATACACCTATATATTTAATTATATAAGCTTTATCACAAATAAGGAGGGCCAAACGCCCTTACGAATCGCACAAAATTAAATTTCAATTAAACTTTCCAGATGACTCTAAAAATTATGATGATCATAAATATGTCCCCTATTCTGGTTTCTGAAGCCTCTAAGGCCTTCAATTTGCAGTACCAAGTTAACCACCCAAACGTACATTAACGAATCAGACAAATTAGATTTCCAATTAAGTTTCCCAAATAGTTCTAAAAATTTCCATTAACACATCCAAGTCCTCAATTGCGATTTTTGAACCCGTAAAGGTCGGTAATTTCAATTTTAAAGCCGTGGCTCAACAGTTAATTCCTCAATTTGAACACATATCATTAAATTAAAATGCATTAACCCATAAGGCCGTAAAGGTAATCTCTAATACGGATTTTGGGGTCGTTACATCCTCCCACCTTAAAGAGTTTGGTCCTCCAAACTTGATTCACCCTCCACAAGTCCAGTTTCGTCTTGGGTATACAACACTTCTCAATTATTTAACAATTCACAATCCTATATAGTCAATTTCAATGGAGTTTGCTCCAAGAGTCACAAGTAATTCATCTTTACTGGCTAATTGGTAACCCAATTAATAATAATACTCAATATCATCAAAACATCATCTCATTATTCATGACCCTTGTACATTTCAATTTATTGCTTCACAAGTCATATCTTTCAAATAATATAACAACTTAAGGGTATTTAGAAATGAATTCATTTCAGTATTCGATTGCATGCGACTCATAAGCTATCAAACATAATTCAAATTCTTTAGGTTCACAACAACCCCCATTATCATAATTCCTCAAAGGTTAAGGAAGCATTCACTACTCAATCGGGTTCCCGATGGCACAAACATACTACAACAATTAGACCCAGAATAAATAAATGAGTTCTACATTAACGACTTTATAACCCTTGCTCACTGATAAATTAAATATTCAGAACAATGGTTTCAGTACTTTGAAGTATCCTCAAGCGCTTTACTTCCATAACAGATAGGATAAGTGAGGTCTAAATTTTGAATATTCAAAGTCAGGCTCAAATCCTCAACTTCAATGAAGGCTCAAATAATCAAAATTAACTTATCACTTCAAATCAGATTCCTAACAGACTTCAAATAGTAACCCGAATTCCAAAATAAATTGTTAGCAAAATCAAATACGGATCAAACCTTAATTGTCACAATTCCCAAATTACAGTAAGGTAATAATCATTTAAAATCCATATTTACTGGGAAGACTTTAAAGTCAACATCATGGCATCAAGCACAAAACACATTCACCATAAAGCTATTATATTCTGGTTCCAGTAACTTCAAGGGAGGCTGAGCATCGTGCCTAGTCCGATCCTTTTTTTTTTTTGTTCCATATTTAGTAAAACACTTATCATGGACAAAAACATTTTCCAAACATATGTAATACATAAAATTCATCAAACCTTTCATAATTACATACAATACGTTGTTCAGAGACATTATTCAAAAACTTATCAGACCTTTCAAAGATTATCAGATAATGGGATAATTCCCAATAGCATTAAACATATTTAAACTATGACAGAACAACCTCTAATCCAACTTATAACAGATAAGACAGAATGACTTCAAGTTTAACATAGAGCATTCATTAAGCATGCCACAATAAATTATCAAATGGGAAATTCATTCAGAAAACTTGTCGTATCCTGAACAATCGGAGTTTCGTAGCCTATTAGTCATTTTGGGGAAAGTATTCAGAAAACTCATCATATCATAAACATGTCGGAAGTTCATAGCATATTTTATCATTTCAGAAAATACTTATCATATAGAACATTTTGTAACCAAAAATATAGATTTCATTAAACATCGTATAGCATAGCCGTTTTCAAAATCATTTATACGAAAGTATCTTTGCAAGGACATTACTCACTTAGGTCTATAGTCAACTCACGCAAGATCACACATTATTCATCTATGTCGGAAGTACCGAATGTAATTGATGGTATGACGTCTCTAAATAACACAGATCACATAAGTTTCTTTCCAATGAGCACTCATTTCCAGATCACAATAAAGGAACAAGCCTTAAATTAATTCTCATACAAATATTTCATCCTTCATCAGTAACGGTAAGTTTATGATAGCAATATGTTAGGTTCAGAACAAAACATATCAAAACAACATTATGTCTTTCAGACAAATGGCAGTCCGCAAAAGAAACACAATTTTCCTTTTATTCACATTCATTCACAAGAACATATGTTCGTACTGAAAGGAGGAACAAAACTTCACTTATCGTCCCATAGAAAGATTCACAACATGCCCTTCTTTTCACCAATGATCCACTTCAATAACCCAAATAATTTGATTAACAAACATATCATCTCACTACGTTAACAATGCCCATTCGTATTCTTACACGTGGTAAGACAACATAAGCATCACCTCATTCTTACTACCTTTCCCTCAAGCCATTAAATACAAATTAGCTTAATACATATGATCATACCAAGTTATTTAACTCCATGGTTCAAGATTTCAGATAATATTTCCTTCGCCAGCATACACATCTCAATTCCCTCAACATACACTCTATCTCTACAATGAACGTACTCAACACCGCCCGCCCATATTCTAGTCAAAATTTCAATTTCCCTGCATCACTAAACTTCCATAAAATTCCACCGAATTACTACGTGATACAGATCATAATACTTGTATTTATTAACATTCCATTTCATCCCCACTCCTAGAGTCATAAGATGCAGACTGTTAACATATTGCATATCACTCATTAATTATTCCATAACACATGGTTTCGCATACCTAGTCATAACACACATAAGCATACAAGGATATAAGTGGGGCAATCCCTTTACCTTTACTTCTCATATCAAATCATTCTCAAATCCCATACTCGTTATTAATCATTGTATCTCTTCATTACCATACACTTCATTGATTCGCAACATCCTCAGTTTCCCCAAAATTCCGTATGGTCTAATTTCACATATAACATAGATAGAAACTAAGTTTAATCTCTTTCATATTACGTTTCCACGAACATGCTTATACTTATCAATTTGAATAGCCGAAGAGAGCACCGATATCCACACCTTTCAAAACTTTAGCCTTATGTAACCCATTCTCTTTCATAACAATTATCCAATTCTCCTTAAACACAAAACTCAGTCTATGAAACAAAACATGAATCTTCTTTTATTACCCCAAGGTCTATGAGAATTCTCATTCTTAATCTCAATACTCAACATTGTACGAGCACACATACATCTTTTAAAATGCACATCATATCCTTTCGTTACTAGAAACATGCAACTTAAATGCATTCTAGACACTCTAATGCTCAATGGACACGTGTGTGAGATCTTAACTCTTGCTCATGCTCTGATACCACCTGTCACGACCCAACCCTGCTCCTAAAAGTTTGGTCCACGACGGCTGACATAGGCCTCAAAACAGAATTTTAAAATAATATTTAACCATATATGGGGCCTTAGGCGGAAGCGATATCAATAAAAGACAACATCCATTGAGCTTGTGCATACATGATGGTTTAATTGGATTTAAGCATTTAAAGACATTCCAAATATACCTATACAATCACATATTTTATATAGATCTCACACACTCTTACATAAGACTTAATAATTTATAAGACTCCTAACAATAAATTAAGGCCTCCATGTGGGGACATACCCCAGGTGACTTGGCAGACAAGCGAACCTCAGTACAACTCTAGTGTCAATCCCCGATGGCTCACCTACAAAAATATACATAAAATAGAATGAGCAAGGCTCATTGAATAATAGCAGCTTAAGAAGGTTAATTTAATAAGCAAAACCTTGGATAAAATAAATAGACAGATACCAACCATACACAGGTCTTATCCATAACTATATTTCAATACGGTCTCAGGTTCACATATAATATAGAACGAACTCGGGCCCATATATAATACAGAACGACTTCAGGCCCATATATAATACAGAACGGCTTTAAGCCCACAGATATGACTTTAAGCCCACAGATATGATATAGATCGGCTTTAAGCCCAGATGTGATACAGAACGGCTTTAAGCCCACAGATCTTACAAAACGGCCTCTGGCCCACAGATAATACAGAACGGCCTCTGGCCTACAGATAATACAGAATGGCCATAGGCCTAACAGATACAGAACAGCCATAGGCCTAACAGATACAGAACGACCATAGGCCCAGATGTCACAGATTGGCCATAGGCCTAGTTCACATATGTATGGACTCAAGAGGTGTCTCGCACGGATTCTAGAGGTGACTCGCACTGCAGCACTTAGTTCCGTACAACACTTTGTTTCATACCAAAAATCATTAGGTCTTAAAGACCGAACAATTCATATCATGTCATAGCATAAACGAAACGAATAAACAAAACAGAATAACTCCAGATTCATCAGAATACCATTACACAGTAGTGCACATACATTTCCCCATGGTTTATTACAGACATAGTTGTCTTGCAAATAACAGAACATTAATAATAACTATTACTAGAAGGCACATGTATCACTACAGTACTATTGATAGAGACAGAACCATTCACATCATAATGGCCTGGGCCCACTTCTATTAATAGGGACAGAATGACCTTTGGTCCATTAATGCCATTATTCAAACATATCTATTAATTTAATCAAAGCACAATATCGATGGAATAGGCCATTCACAAACAACAATACATAAATCATAATCATAGAAGTAAGTGAAATGTAACGTTACACTACTATTACTCACAGTGATCAGCTCTCGGTAGTAATGGGACGATGTCCTCGTCTCGACCTACAAGTACAGTGCACAACACATAATATGAGATTATACTCGATCCTTTACTTATTCTCTTTGATCGTTCAATCAATTAGCCATGGTGGTACCAAGCTCATTATTCCTTAATAATTTATAATCCATGTCTCAGAAAACAGGAGAAATCGATGGGAAATGGTTTAGGTGAAGAAATGGTACAAAACTGGTTGACAGAAAGTGAACAGTCATCACTAATTTGGGCATAACTATTTTTGTATTTATAATTTGGGAGTGAGACCACCGCCATTGGAAACTAGACTTCCGGGGCTTGATTTTAGGCTCAAGAATCACTCAAAACGGAGTCCCGAGGCAAAAGATATGCTTATTCAAAATTGGCTGGACAAAGTTGTCTCCCGCACGTGCGGGAAACAGAGCCCTGGACAACTTGCAGTCCGAAAATGGCTGAAAATTTGGGACTTCTCATTTTCAAAATCAAACCTTAATTACATGTAAATCAAAGCCCAAAACCCTTTAATACATGACCAATTTCACATTATTAATCTCCATCAAACATCATAATCTCAAAATAAACAAATATAATGACTTTAATTCTTCAATCAAGAAATTCTTAGAAAATCAAGGTTCAATCAAATATATACATAGAACCCTAACTCAAATGGGTTCAAAGCTTCCCTTATTATCATGATTTCATGAAATTGATGCCTCAAACATAAGGATTCAAGATAATTTATCTTACCTTAGTTCACTCTTGACTTTCTCATAGTTCTCTTTAATTTCTCCAAGCTTCCATGGCTGATCTCCTTCTTCTCTCTTCAATTTCTTCAAGTCATCTGCAAGCTCCCAACAATGGTGAACTCTCTCTCTCACTCTCTCTTGGCCTCTCTTTCTCACGAGTCTTCCTCTCTTCTTAGATATTTTTGAGCTCCAAAAGATGAGTCCTACTCATAAAACTCATATACACCTATATATTTAATTATATAAGCTTTATCACAAATAAGGAGGGCCAAACACGCCCTTACGAATCGCATAAAATTAAATTTCAATTAAACTTTCCAAATGACTCTAAAAATTATGATGATCATAAATATGTCCCATGTTCTGGTTTCTGAAGCCTCTAAGGCCTTCAATTTGCAGTACCAAGTTAACCACCCAAACGTACATTAACGAATCAGACAAATTAGATTTCCAATTAAGTTTCCCAAATAGTTCTAAAAATTTCCATTAACACATCCAAGTCCTCAATTGTGATTTCTGAACCCGTAAAGGTCGGTAATTTCAATTTTAAAGCCGTGGCTCAACAATTTATTCCTCAATTTGAACACATATCATTAAATTAAAATGTATTAACCCATAAGGCCGTAAAGGTAATCTCTAATACGGATTTTGGGGTCGTTACAGTGTTTCTAACCTTTAATCCTCATTATGGAGCCTTAAACGTGGCCTAGGGATGCCTAAGATGGAATGAGGATGCAAGAATGCATTGGAAAACATTTCTTAAAACTTGCTGAAATAAGGTCCACGCTCGAGCGTAGATTTCCCCGCTCGGGCGGACATGCAGACAAGGAAGCTCCGCTTGAGCGTGACTTTACCCGCTCGAGCAGACTGCAAACTTTTGAAAAAGTACTGGATGCATGATTTTCACGCTCGATGGACGCTCGACCTCCGATGAGCGTGAAACTCAGACCTTCGCTCGAGTGTAGATTCCCTCGCTCGAGCGGACTGTAAAACACAAGAACTTCTGGGTATATGCATTTTACGCTCGAGCGTAAACATCGTCGCTCGAGCGGAAGTGCATGTACTCAGAGTTCACGCTCGAGCGTAAAGTTCCCCGCTCGAGTGTGGATTAAAAATCTGGAATCTCCAAATTGATCCTCAAGCTCAAAACTCAACCTCAAAAGCATTAAACTCGATTTTTCTGGGCCAAAACTTGAGAAAATACATGAAGACCCTTAAAACAACATAAATTAAAGATCCATTCAAGAAGTCATGGTTCAATGGCTTGCCAATTGTACAAAATTCCAACACAAACTTTATGAATATGCCATTAATACAACATGCAAGAACTTTCTTGAATTCAAACACTCCAAAACATAATCAAACTTGGTAATTTAATGGAAAACATGATGAATGACCAAAATGTAAGTGAGGTTAACACATGCATGAAAGAAACCTTTGAAATCATGCTCAAAATGTGAAGAAATGCACATGCATGCATGAATTCACTCTTATAGCTCAATTCCCATGTTAATCCACCTAACACCATTAATTTCATGCTCTAACCAACCAAAATTCAAGGCTAGAGATTAACATTCTTACCTAGGGATCTCAATTCCTTATGCTAGGGATGGTCTTGAGTGATCTTCCAAGTTTTCCTAGCAATTCCCTCCTTGTGAAT
Organism: Camellia japonica; assembly: GCA_030407325.1. Taxonomy (NCBI): domain Eukaryota; kingdom Viridiplantae; phylum Streptophyta; class Magnoliopsida; order Ericales; family Theaceae; genus Camellia; species Camellia japonica. The sequence goes on along the minus strand of JAPPVO010000002.1, from coordinate 12,542,755 downwards.
TCAATCTTCAAGCTCTACACCAATTCTCCCTTCTCTCACTCTCTCACCCGTTTGTCTCTCTTGGGCAAGCACAAAATGTGATGGAATCAAGAAAAAGGAGTGAGTGGGCTCAAAGTGGTGCCTCAAATAGGCTTGGATACAAATAAGATTAATTGAGCTTAATTGGTGCACTTTAATTTAATCTAATTTAATCGTTCCGAACCGAATTTTAATTAGACATACCATAAAATTCTATAAATCCTAATTAGCACATAAATTAAGTCAATTTATGATTCGGACGCCGATAAGGCTTTCAATTCGCAAATCGAAACTAAAACATGAACAAATCTTTCTACACCGAACAGATAGAGACACAAAAATAATGCAATACACATGCAAATTAATTCCAAATCCCTCCTAGATTACTGTTAGGCATAATTAAGTACGGATAGCGTTAATCATGGGTCAGGGTTATTACAGGTTCATGGTCAATACTCCTGGGGCGCTGGCCGAGTTTCGTAGAGAATACCATATTCCAGACGATGTCCACTTGGAGCTGGCCAAGAAAGGAGACACTCCCTGGGGCGAGCTGGACAAATGCCCCTTCACGGTGGTGTCCATTGTAGAAGAAGGCCTGCGCTTCCCGGTCCAACCCCTGATCTGTGAGTTTTTGAGGCAGACCAGGTTGTGCCCAACCCAAGTCTCTAACAACACATACAAAATAATAAACGGTGTGGTCGAGCTAAACAGAATACTCAGTCTGAATCTCGGCCTCGCCAAGATATTTCACCAATATGCACTTAGTAAAAATAAAGGTGGGTTTTGCTGGTATCTCAAGGTCAGGAAAGGCCGAGTAAAACTCATCGAAGGTAACCCGAACAAAGAGACCAATGATGACGATTTTTTGTGGATGTCCGGTAATTATAAGGACATCAAAGCACCCATACCGGGCTGGTACATAAGAAAAGACTTCGGCAGTGCTGGTGAGCATCTCAGCGCCATTTTTTTTTTTTTTTTGAAGTTGCTCTTTTTACTGCCGGTCTAACAGTTGCCTTCATGTTGCAGACTATAAACTCTTGGCAGAGGATTACTCCTGCGCAAACCAGGAGGCCATAAGGGTTACGTTACGTCATCCGGCCGAGGAGCGAGAATCACCCAAGCTGCTCGGCTTCGAACCGAGCTACCGATACACGGCACCGCGTAAAAGTAGGGTGACCGACTTCCTACGTACACCTTCTCCAGAACCAGATCCCAGCCTTCCATAGATCAAATTGGTTTCTTTGACAGCTAAGCAAGAGATGGCCAAGATTCGAGCTATCAAGTCAATGATCACCGGTGAGGCGAGCGACTCTCAGCCACCGGAGACAGCTGGGGGAACTTCTTCCACACCGGCCGTGCGAGAGAAGAGGGTTATGCTGGCTCTCACCAACGAACAAGCGGCAGGTCGGTCGAAGAAAAGGCCGAGAAAAAATTTAACCGAACAATATTTGGTGGATGAAGATTCAACCGAGCATGTTTCTACCGACTTGGGGGACCAGACTGAACAACCGATCACCGAGCCATCCACTCGATCCAATGCCCCCCAGCTTGGTCGCCCGAGTTGACTTACAAAGGCCGAGCTGTCTCTGCAGCTGACTCGGTCTACGCGGACAAGGACTATTCTCTCGGCTTCAACATGATTAAAGGGCTGCTCCTCCCTGCCGACATGAAGAAGCACGAGGAGCTGTCCGACCTGAAGGTTCTCCACCCAGCAGCGAAGTCAATAGTGTTGGTAAGTTTGCAAGTTTTCCTGTCGTCAAGTTCCTGCTCAGTTATTGCGTTCTAAACTTTTCGTTTGCTGTCAAGGCCGCGCAGAAGAATTACCTTGCCCACGAGCGAATGATCACCGTGCGGAAAAGTCTGCGGGAGGCCATTACTGACAACAAGGCCAAGACGGTTGAGCTGGCAAAACTAAAAGCCACCCAGGAAGAGGCAGAAGCTGAGCGCGACAAGCTCTCTGAACGGTTGGCCCAGGCAGAAGAGGATAAGCAGAAGGCACTCCAAGTGACGAAGGCCCGATACATCGCCGAGCTGCGCAAACTCTGCAACGCCTACAAAGCCGAACTGGACAAGCAGGTCGACGATGCTGAGGACCGTGGTTACACGGAGGGCGAAAGGGCTTACGAGTGGCAGGTGAAGGGCATGAAGGATATTTTTTTCTAGTGCGGTTGGAAAGCCATCGTGGAAAAACTTGGCCTGGGCCAGGACTCCGACGTGTTCCAAAACCCACCTCCTGCCTTTATCCCGGCACATATGAAGGCTTACGCCAGCGCCGTGCAGAAGAGGCTTATCGAAGAGGCGAAGCAGGCAGCTGAAGTGGAAGCTACCACCATGCAACTTGCCAAGCAAAATCCTTCTGAAGCTTCTGAGGAGGGGGCCAAAGATTGAGAGACCGAGCAGGAGGTTGTCGCGGTGGTGGATGCTCTGGCAGATAAGGCTGAGGTGAGATTGGCCGAGCAAGCGACTCAGGTAGATTTAGACTGATGATTTTTTTTTTTTTTTTTGCTTTTTTAAATGTAATCGGGCTTGGCTTCACTTTTGTAATCCAACTTTCTCAATCAATGAAAACTTCAACTTTTTGCCCGCCATGTATCTATTTCTGTGTGTTTGTTATTGTCTCGGTTATAATGAGGAAACCCTTTTTGGTTTGAAATGTTTGTGGAATACAATATCAACAACTCAAACAGGGGCATAATGTTAGCTAAGCGAGCGAGCGGTAACAGCTTGGGGGAGCAAGAATCAGCTCGGCTACAAAGTTGGGTGGTACGGGCAAGCAAAATCAGCTCGGCTCGTAAGGTAGTTGGGCAAAATGCCAACGATTTACTCGGGCTAGCAAAATCAGCTCGGCCTATAAGGAAGTTGGGCAAAATGCCAACGTCTTACTTGGGCGAGCAAAATCAGCTCGGTACATAAGGAAGTTGGGCAAAACGCCAACGTTTTACTCGGGTTAGCAAAATCAGCTCGGCCTATAAGGAAGTTGGGCAACAGGCCAACGTTTTACTCGGGCGAGCAAAATCAGCTCGGCCCATAAGGAAGTTGGACAAAATGCCAACGATTTACTCGGGCGAGCAAAATCAGCTCGGTCCATAAGGAAGTTGGGCAAAACGCCAACGTTTTACTCGGGCGAGCAAAATCAGCTCTGCCCATAAGGAAGTTGGGCAAAACGCCAACTGTTTGTACAACCTCTGTCCAGCCATTGTTGGCTTCTTGCCCTTGGCATTCATAGTAGCCCAATACTCTTGTGATGTCATTGTACAGAAACACATAATATAAGAAGAAGGTAGGAAAACATAGGGTCATCTTTCATTACACATCAGAGATTTACATCTGGTGCCAAAGGGTCAATATTTAAAAGAGAAAGGAACAGAAGAGATTACATTTTAGAAGTAAAAAATCTTAAGATTAGTTGCATTCCATGGTTTAGGGATAGCTTTACCATTTAAGTCTTCTAGATGGTATGCCCCTTTGCCTGCAAGGCCAGTTACCTTATATGGCCCTTCCCAATTTGCACCTAGTTTTCCTTCGCCAGGGATCACCGTGTTGCCCATCACCTTTCTCAAGACCCAGTCTCCGATCTTGAATAGCCTTGGATGCACGGCCTTATTGTATTTCCTGGATAGTTCTTGCTGGTAGGTTGCAATGTGGATTAGCACCCGTTCCCTTCTTTCTTCAGCTAGGTCAAGTTCCAAGGCCACTGCTTCATTGTTCAAGTCTGGCTGAAAACTTTCAGACCGGATGGTTGGCATGCCGATTTCCAATGAGATGACAGCCTCCATGCCATAGGCCAAGGCAAATGGTGTTTCCCTGGTCGAACGTCTCAGCGTGGTACGGTATGCCCAGAGCATATTGGGGAGTTCTTCATCCCACTTCTCTTTGGCTTTCTCTAGCCGCTTCTTCAGCCCATCCAGGATGGTCTTGTTTGAGGCTTCTGCTTGACCATTTGACTAAGGGTAGGCCAGTGTTGAGTTGTAGAACTTAATCTTTAACTCCTCGCAAAATCCGCGAATGAGTTTCCCATCGAACTGAGTGCCATTATCCGAAATGAGGGCCTTCAGTATACCGAAGCGAGTGATGACATTTTGCCAAACAAATTTCTTCACATCTTTTTCCTTTATGGTTGCCAACGGCTCGGCCTCTACCCACTTAGTGAAGTAGTCGGTAACAGCGATGAAAAACTTGCGGTTGCCCGGAGCTGTTGGGAATGGTCCCACAATATCCAACCCCCAAAGCGCGAACGACCAAGGACTTGTAAGGGAGAGCAGCTCTCTGGTCGGCTGGTGGATTTGGTGAGCAAATTTTTGACATTTTTCACACCTGCGAACGTATTTCTGCGCGTCCGTCTGTGTAATAACCCTCATCACTGATCACCAATTAATTACCGATTACTGCTAAACTGAGAATGATTATGATTGGTAATTGAACTGACTGGATTACCGAACTGACTGACTGAAATCTGAAAACAAATTGATTGCCTGTATCTGTTTGAATTGCATTTTATCTGTTTGACTGTTTAATTATCTGTTCAGTTTGTATGTTTAAACTGCTAATTGAAGGCTTTGTCGGCGACCGAATCTGAAATTGATTGATGTTCTGTGTTAATTAGAATTTATGTAATTTTATGGTGTAATTATCTGAAAACTGATTAGGTATGATTAAATTAGAGTAAATGTTGGTAAATTACATAAATTGAACTTATTTACAATTAGACCACTTAGTGGCCACTATCTACACACTTTTGAGACCATTACATTACACTCAAACAAAACATTTCTTCTCCCATTTCTTGTCTCAACCGACCTTGAGAGAGTGAGAGTGAGTATTGAATTGTTCTTGAGAAGATTGCTTGGAATCTTGAAGTAATTGTTAGAGAATTGCCTATTTGGGCCTGTAGACTTGAAATTGAAGCTCTAGGTAAGGAATTTAACCTCTCATTGTTGTGTTTAAGCTTGTTCATGCCTAGTCCTTGTATCCTTAGTGATTTGAGCCTTGAATTGGTCCATATATGTCAAATTGAAGCCTAACTCATGCATGCATGCCTTTAATTTGAAGTTTTGAAGTTGTCTTTCATGAAATGGTACATGCATGTTCATAATTTGCAATGGTCCATGTTTTCAACTTGTTTTTGGAACAATTGGCTCACTAGAGCATCAAATTGAAGCTTTGAAATGATTTGAATTCTTGCATGTTTGCATGTTCTTCATGTTCATAAAGATGGGTTTGAAATTTGGATTTAATTGACTCACCCTTGGGCTTTAAATTCACAAATTGAGCTTTGAAACTTGTTGTATATTGAGTTTAGATGTGTTTTCCAGAATTTGGGCTCACGAGGTCGAGTTTTGAGCTTAGGAATGCTTGGTTTGAGCTTGGGAGGCAAATCTGGAAATTCCAGAATTTGGCTTCTACGCTCGAGCGAAGGATTCTACGCTCAAGCGACCACCATTTACTCTGAGCACCGCTCGAGCGAAGGAATGGTGGCTCGAGCGTAAATTTCAAGCTCTCAGAATCTTGGTGCACGCAGACGCACGCTCGAGCGAGAGAACCTACGCTCGAGCGAGGACTGTGTCTTACGCTCGAGCGAGCGTCGAGCGAGCACCGAGCGGAGTTTTTCAACATCCAGCACTTTTTGCATTTTTGCAGACCGCTCGAGCGGGGAATCCCACGCTCGAGCGACCCTACTGTTTTGGCATGCTCGCTCGAGTGAAGAAATCCACGCTCGAGCGAGACCCTTATTTTCTGAAAAGTTCTGAAAATGTTTTCTAAGTGCATCTTTGCATCCTCATCCCATCCTAGGCATTCTTAGGCCTAGTTTAAGGCATCTTAATGAGGATATAGATGTAGAACCACACCGAGGCAATTTAGGGATTAAGTTATTACTTTCCCAACTGTGTAGCTTAGTGTGTGGTCAAACTGTTAACTGTGTAGGGTTGGCTTTCCGAGAGGACGCTCTAGCTTATCGTAGCCCAGAACTCTGTGAGTAACGATTGTGTAAAGATATGTTCAAAATGATTATCTTCTGAATACTGAACTGTACTGTTTTCTGAACTGATACTGTTAACTGAATGAATGTATGTCCTATATTCTGAACTGTATTGTGGCATACTTAGCAATTACTGTTACTGACTGTTACTGTTACAGAGATCTCTGTCGGTTCCCTCGTTGGAACCACTACTGTTTACTGATTGATGTCCATCATTTACTGTTCGGTCTTTTAAGACCTACTGTTACTGTTATGCTAATGGATGTACCACATATGACTGTTTACTGTACTGAACAACTGATATACTGATTTAATGAACTGTTTTCATTACTGTAAGGATATTCATTCTAACCTCTTTACGCATTATGTTATTCACTGGGCTTTAGCTCACTGCTCATATATATATATGTAGGTGTACAGGCACCGGACCAATGCTAGAAGCATCGGGGTAAACTCCAGTTTTGTTAAGCCAACCACTGTGCCTCACTGCGAGGTTCCGAGCCTGCCAAGCTAAGGCTTAGGGGTGTTTTTATTTTCCCCGTCTGTCTCTGTACCGTTTTGTAATACTGTATAGACTGTGCTGTACTGTTTTAATAGGGTTTTGAGTCCCTGCTCTGAATGGTTATATATAATGTATATATTATTTTGTCACTACCTGTACAAATATATGAAAAATCTTTTTGCATACAGACTGTCGCAGCTCATTGGACATTGGTTATTTTCTGTATTGGCTTCCGCCAAGCCCCTGTACTTTGTATTATTGTATTACTGTCATGTAGGCCTTCGGTAATCTCGGATTACTGGCCGGTTACGGTGCTAAACCCATAGGGGCGGGTTTGGGTCGTGACAGTCTGCATGTACGGCCATTAATAACCTTGGGAAATTGCTCGGTAAGCCAAAGACCTTCCCCCAATATGACTCCCGTAGATGCCTTCATGAATCTCACAGAGGAAAGTTTCCACCTTGTTGGGGTGGACGCACTTCAGATACGGCCCAGTGAAAGACTTCTTGTATAAGGCTCCAGATGGAGCGAGCCGAAACCGCTCTGACTTGGCCCGAATTTTGTTGGCCGCCTTCTTTTCTGCTGGTAGAATTCTATCCTTCAGGAAGGCGATGATGGGGTCTATCCAGGATGGTCCTAAGTCGACGCAGAGTACTTTGGGCACCTCTGGTTCCTCAATGCTAGGTCGGGGCAAAAATTCTATCATCAAAGGGTTGGGAAAAGTTGTTTGCATGGATGCCAGGCCGGCCAGTTTGTCAGCTGCGTTGTTCTCCTTGTGGTCAATTTGTTCCATTCTTATCACAGCAAACTTTTTGAGTTCTGCGCGTACCAGCGCCTGATATTTGGCCATCCTTTCATCCCTGGCCTCATACTCCCCGGAGACCTGATTGACCACCAGTTTGGAGTCGTTGAATACCATAAGCTCCAACACTTTCATCCTCAATGCACTTTTCAATCGGACAAGGAGGGCTTCATATTCCGTCTCATTGTTGGATGCTGGGAAACCGAGTGTGATAGCATGCTCTATGGTCAGCCCATCTGGGGAGGTCAGGATAATCCCCAGCCTAGCGCCGTGCTTGTTGGAGGCCCCATCGACGAAGAGTTTCCACATCTCGCCAATGAACAATTTCCAATAGTCGGAGGGATTTTGGGAGCTCTTCAGCTGCGAGGTACTGGTCGGTTTATCCTGGTTTCTTTCCATGTCCCGGTCGAGCCCGTGCTTTAAAAGGTTGTCCGGTTCCTGCATTTTTTTTTCAGCTTTCGTTTGCCCTTCCGCCACTTGTTGTCCGCTATTCGTATCTGCTGTTTGAGCCATGGGCTGCGCCAAATCCGCGCTGGCCACATCAATAGGGCAAATGGGGTGTGTTCCTGGGGCAAATTTCGCCACGAAGTCGGCAAGAGCTTGAGCTTTGATGGCAATGCGCGGCTGAAACTTGATATCATACTGCCCCAATTCTACAGCCCACTTTAGAATTCTGCCGGCAAAATCAGCCTTTTCGAAGAGCACCTTAAGTGGAAATTCGGTTAGCACAACGACTGTGTGGGCATGAAACTAGTGCGCTAGCTTTCTGGAGGCCATCATCAGGGCCAGAGCCAATTTTTCTAGCGGCAAATATCTTGATTCAGTCGGGAGCAAGGTCTTGCTCACGCAGAAGATGGGGAGGTCCTGGGTATCCTCATCACAGACTAGGACGGCACTTACCGCATGTTGAGAGACTGCCAAATAGAGATACAGTTCTTCGCCCGGTTTTGGTGTGACCAGGATAGGGGCTGAGGAAAGGTATGCTTTTAGATCTGCCAATGCACGGTTACATTCGTCATCCTAGAAGAACTTAGCCTTCAAAGTTTTGAAGAAGGGTCTGCAACGATCCAAAGACCGGCTTATAAATCTGTTCAGCGCGACTGCCATCCCGGCAAGATGTTGCACGTCCTTCGTGGAGTTTGGGCGCTCCAGCTCTTGTATCGCCTTGATTTGGGAAGGGTCGGCTTCAATTCCTCGGTTTGTGACCAAAAAACCCAGAAACTTTTCGGTGCCAACTCCGAAGGCACACTTGGAGGCATTCAAACGCAGCTTGGGATGTTTAAGTGTAGCGAACATCTCTGCTAGGTCGGCGAGGTGTTGAGACTTTTCCTTGCTCTTTACCACCATATCATCGATGTAAGCCTCCATGGTGCGGCCTAGAAGGGGAGCGAACATCTTGGTTACCATCCTTTGAAAAGTTGTCCCAGCATTTTTAGTTCGAATGGCATGACCTTGTAGCAGTACAGGCCATGAGGAGTGGTGAACAAAGTGATCTCTCGGTCTGGTTCATACATGGCTATCTAGTGGTAGCCACGATACGCATCAAGGAAGCTGAACCTCTGATGGCCAGCGGTCAAGTCCACCAGCTGGTCGATTCTTAGGAGGAGGAAACTATCCTTTGGGAACGCACGGTTGACCGTCTTATAATCAGCGCGCACCCGCCACTTGCCGTTCTTTTTCGGCACCACCACCGAGTTAGATATCCACCTAGGATATTGCACTTCTTCCATTGCCCCCGTTTCCAACAAGTTCTTGACCTCTTCAGCCACTATCTCGGCGTGGTGCAAGGTCGAGTGTCGTGTCCTCTAGATGACCGGCCGTGCATTTGGAAAGACGTTTAACTGGTGGCAAATGAAGGTAGGATTGACGCCAGGCATATCGTAAGGCGTCCATGCGAAGGCCTCCATATTGGAAATCAAAAAGTCAATGTACTCAAGTTGCTCGGCGCCGGACAAGGATGAGCCCAAAAGAAAGAACTTGTTTGGGTCATTCTCGTCTACGCGCACCTCCACCAAATCTTCGACTGATTTCTCCTCGGCCTTTCTTCCTACGTCTTCCAGGACTTCCTTCCCCTCCGGGCCCTCTATCATCTGCACAAAGCCTTTGGCAGCTTTGCTGCCATTTACTACGACGAAGTACTGTTTTACCATCACCTGGTCTCCCCAAACCTTTTCTATCTGTCCGGTTGGTGCGGGGAAGCGTAGGACCTGATGATCGGTCGATGCTATCGCCTGCATGGCATGCAACCAGCCCCTGCCCAAAATTAAGTTGTAGGTCGATGAGACTTTAAGCACCAAAAACTCCACTTGTTTCGTGACTGATCCCGCTTTGATCGGCAATATGATCTTTTCGATCGGCCATTCAGGTTGAGAGTTAAAGCCAACCAATGGAGACGTTGCGGGGGCCAAGTCCTTGTCCTCCAACTTCATCTGTTTGAATGCGTCATAATACATGATCTCGACCGAACTCCCATGGTCAACCAGAATTCTTTTGATGTCGAAGTCTTTGACGTGGAGAGTCACCACTAGGGCGTCATTATGAAGCACTTGAATTCTTTCCAAGTCTTTGCTGGAAAAGGTCAGGACGTCTTTTTCCTCGGTCTTCTCTTTCTTCACGGCGGGCTGAACGGAGAGCACCTCTCTCATGTGCTCGGCTTTCTTGATCATCCCTCTTAGTTCACAGACCTTTGTCGGCTCAATGATGCCATGGATGATATTGATCACGCCCTGCGACACTGCATCTAGGACGGCGAGGCCGTTTGGCTTGCCCTGTCCCTGGGGAGCGACTTTCATACCGCCGTCTATGTACTGGTCCAGATACCCCGTCGCCACCAACTCCTTCAAATGTTGTTTGAGCGGCACACAGTCCTCCGTTCGATGCCCTCGTTCTTCATGGAAAGAGAAGCGATACCTCGAGTTGAAGCCTCTCTGCGTGTTTCCCAACTTAGCCGGCCAACAGATGTAGGGTTCCCCTCGGATTTCACTCAGGATGCGGTAAATAGGGATTTTAAAGACTGTGGTGATACCGGTTCGCGCTTTCAACTTTCTCTTGGCGTCTTCCTCTTCATCACGAGGAGCGTTAGCTCGGTCGTTTCTGTGACCTTTGTTCCTATCGTCGCGGTTTGAGCCACAACGTTGATCTTTTGACCGGTCGTTTGGGCGGTTGTCCTCCTGCTCTACAGAGTGAACCTTCCCCGCCACTCTTCTGTCCGCCGGGACCGGATTCTCCTTCTCGGTCGTGGTGGTGGCATCGTCCTCCACTCGGATGTGTTTGTTGATCCGTTGCATCAAAGATTCCATGGTAGTGGGCTGGTACATCGTAAGCGAATCTCGCAGCCTATGTCCGACTGGGAGACCCTGCTTGTATTGGGTGATCGCAAGATTGGTGGGGCAGTCAAGGATCTCGTTGTAAGTTTCCTAGTACTTGGCGTTGTATGCCTTCAAAGAACCTCCAGATTCCATCTTAACGCCTAGGAGATGGTCGACCTCCTTTGGTGTTCGAGTGTTGGTTTTGAATTTGGTGACGAAGGCCTCTGCTAGTTATTGTCATCCCTCGATGCTCCCCTCCGGAAGCCTTTCGAACCACTTCAGGCCCAGTTCGCCTAAGCTTGCTAGGAATATGAGGCACATGAGGGCGTCATTGCACCGATGTCCTGCCATTACTTGCCAGTAATGACTCACGTGCATGTACGGATCGGTCTTGCCGTCATACAACATGAACTTAGGCTGGTGGAATCCGACAGGGAGCGGCGTGCTCTCAATTTCTGGGGACAGCGGGGTAGCGGTAAGTCTTGCTAGCTCCCTGTCCCCCGGTGTTATCATCCTAGGCGCTGGCATTGCCACTTCCTCACTATAATGGATCTAGGAGCCCAGCCTTTGCGATGCCGGCAATCTTCGGGTCTATCTACGGCGAGCCCTCTCTTCCAGTACATCCCTCAGGTCTCCCGAATAGATGGAGAAGAGTATCTTGATGTCGACGAGGGGTGTGAAGGACGGTAGCTGCCATCGCGAGTATAAGACCTTCCTACCTGAGGGTTGGAGTCTCCTACCCCATAGCTTCTGGTGATAGAGAGAGAGGACGTCCTTTCCTGGCAGCAACTGCCAGAGCGAGGGGGCGAGGTGCGCTCACTGAGGTTGCCTTCTCTAGCAGCACCATTCCCCTTCATCTGGCGCTTCAGTGCCTCCATTTCAGTTGCCATCTTGCGAATGAGTGCATCCTGGTCTTTGAGTTTGTGCTCCAGGCGCTAAGCATGTGACTCTCCTCGTCGTCGTCGGCCCTCTGGACTCTTCGAGCGATTAGTACTCCTTGCGCGTTTGTCGCGTGCACTCCTGGAAGAGGTCTTCAAGCCCGCCATGGTAGGAATAGCAGGAGGGCCATCTCTCCGTCGGACAGACTCCGGTGTGATACCATCGACGACGGACAGTGGAGTTTCATCATGGTTAGCCATGGAAACGGTCGAAAAAGCTTGAAGAGTAAGGTTTGTCTGTCAAAAGTTTTCCCACAGACGGCGCCAATTGTACGGGGGTGAAATATCCTTTGTCCTCCGTACTCCTTAAGCTCAAGCTTTACGTAACGTCGCCTCGCCTGAAAACAGAAAGACGGTAAGCTGCCCGGCGGTGTGTTGCCGATAGACCCTCCGACAGTCAAGTCAGCACACTCGAAGAAGAGAATACTCTTAGAGAGAGAATTTAGAATTGCTTAGGTTGCTTACCTCCAACGTCCCTCCTTCCTCCTTTTCTAGGCCGGCCATACAGTCTCAGGGATTGTGGGTGTACTACCTCTGCTGTCCTTCCCTAGACAGGTGGTAGTGCTCCCATCTACCTTCCTTATGCGTGCAAAGGCCAAAACCTCGAAACAGCATACGTGGAACTGCCAAACGGTATTGACACGTGCCAGGAGTGGATTTCCCCTCCATCACACCATTGGTCCAGGTGGCACACTCAACCGGGATATCATGACCGACCTATCCCTTGAGTAACACCACCCTGACCGGGATGGCCGAGCTATAAGAAGTCGGTCCACCTGGGCTGGCCGGTGGTGTAGAGTGTCGGCCTTCCAGCAGGTCCAAATTCTCTTTGGGCTGTGATCGACTCAATCCAGACGCACAATCGCGGGTCACACCGAATACCTAGCCAAGTCACAGCTCGGTTGGGCACATGCATGTCTGCACACTCTGGTCAGCGATGTGGCTCGGCCAATCGTGATAGGCCGAGAGGCCGTTCTTATTCAATCTGGTCAAAAGCGGTTCGGTCCTAGCAGGGCCCGCCGTCGTGACCAGCGACACCATAGCTCGGCGCAAATCTCCCTCTCAGTATATGAATTGATTAATAATTTGTAATATGATATCAAAATATAAAAAAATTTACTGTTCAACAATTTATAAATTAAGTCAAGCAGTAAATCCAAACTTTAGAGGTTCTTTGAGAATATCATTGTTGTGCAGGTTTTTCTTCCTGTGAGTTGTGATTATATAAAATAATGTAAGAAGAAGTATAATTTCATATATAGAATCACTATAAAATTTAAACGATAAATCCATAATATAGAATTGGTATTAAGTATAGAATAATGCACAAGAAAATAAGAAGAAGAAAAAAAAATAATTTAGCATTAAAAAAAATCTTAATACCCTTGAAAGAATTAAGAAGAAAAAAAATATGGAAAAGAAATATTTGTCAAATAGAGTACATATAAAATAGATAAAGTTAGTATTATTCAATTTAAGTTTGGGTTTCTATAGAATTCTATGTAATTCAGAAAATACATGTTGACGTGGTTCTCTTAAAAAAAAGTAAACCCTTATAATGTGCCATCTAAGTATGAGAAAAATACTACTTTTAATAATATGCTAGCAATTGACTCGTGCAATGCACGTACTATTTTTTGTTTCCAATGATGGTACAATGTGTTATAAAATAATAATTTTAAATTTAATTTTAATTTAAAATTAAAATTATAGTATGATTTTAATTATTTATTTTGATAATATTGGCAATATCGTTTTATAAAATTGTTACTTGAATACACACACACACACACACATATATATATATATATATATATATATATTAATTTTAGTTAAATTATTTGTGTATTTTGATACTTTTAGTTCTATCGTATTATAAAAGTGTAGTTATCATATAATAATTTTGTATGATATATATTAAATCATAAAATAGTAAAGCAAATACTCATTTTGATATTAAAAATAATAGTTAAATTAAAAAAATAATTAGTAACATAAAATTAAAATTAATTATAACTATTTAATTTTTTTTATATTCATTTGAAAAATAAAAATATGTAGAAATATATATTATATAAAATTTATTAAAAAAATCAAATATAAATATGTTGTAATTGGATTATCATATAATGATTTTATATGATATATATATATATTAAATTATAAAATTATAAAATATCAACTATCAATTATATTAAAAAAATTTAATAATGACTACGTAAGAAAAATCGTATAACAATATTTAAACCTAAAAAGAAAAGTAATGAAAACATCCAAACGATAAATATATCTCAGTGTGTGAAGTAATTAATCATTTGCAATATGATGTCAAAACATAAAAGAACTTACTGTTCAATAATTGAAAAAATAGCTCAAGCAGTAAATTCAAAATTTAGAGGTTCCTCAAGAGTATTATTGTTGTGCAAGTTTTTCCTCCTATGTGTTGTGATTATATAAAATAATTTAGAAAATGAAATATAATTTCATATATAGAATCACTATAAAATTTAAACGACAAATCCATAATATAAAATAATATATAATTGATATTGGGTATAAAATAATGTACATGCAAATAAGAAAGAAAAAAAAAGGCAATTTAGTATTATTTATTTATTTATTTATTTATTTTGAAGGAATTAAGGAGAAAAATGTGAAACGCAAAATTGGTATTGAGTTTGTGAATTATCTCAATTTACAATGAAAAATATATGAAAAAAAATATTTGTCAAATAGACTCCATATAAAATATGTAAAGTTAGTCTAATTTAAATTAGTTTGAATTTGTATAGAACTCTATTTGTAATTAATAAAATAAATGTTGACGTAAAAAGTAAGCTCTTATAATATGTGTTACCTAAGCATGAGAAAAATGCTACTTTTAATAATATATATATGATATGATATATAATATAATGATTTTCAATCTCTCAGAGTTCTTCTTGTAGTTAAACTTCTATCTTTTCCGAGTTTTTTCAAGTCTTTTTGCCAGAGTTCAAAGGAGGAATAATTTTTAAATACTTGTCAACCTATGTCTTATTTATGTCCAAAAAAAAAAACCTATGTCTTATTTGAAGGCGGTTAGTTTATACAATAAAATTAAACACCTTTATGTTGATATTAACCTAAAACATTTTCCAAATTGACGCATGGAGGATGAAAACGCATGGATAGATAGCTTTTTATATATTTTTTTGTATTTGATTTATGTATTTTTAAATTTATTGTTTGTTTTTTGTATTTTTTTTAATAATATGTATATATATATATATATATATATTAATTTTAGTTAAATTATTTGTGTATTTTGATACTTTTAGTTCTATCGTATTATAAAAGTGTAGTTATCATATAATAATTTTGTATGATATATATTAAATTATAAAATAGTAAAGCAAATACTCATTTTGATATTAAAAATAATAGTTAAATTAAAAAAATAATTAGTAACATAAAATTAAAATTAATTATAACTATTTAATTTTTTTTATATTCATTTGAAAAATAAAAATATGTAGAAATATATATTATATAAAATTTATTAAAAAAATCAAATATAAATATGTTGTAATTGGATTATCATATAATGATTTTATATGATATATATATATTAAATTATAAAATTATAAAATATCAACTATCAATTATATTAAAAAAATTTAATAATGACTACGTAAGAAAAATCGTATAACAATATTTAAACCTAAAAAGAAAAGTAATGAAAACATCCAAACGATAAATATATCTCAGTGTGTGAAGTAATTAATCATTTGCAATATGATGTCAAAACATAAAAGAACTTACTGTTCAATAATTGAAAAAATAGCTCAAGCAGTAAATTCAAAATTTAGAGGTTCCTCAAGAGTATTATTGTTGTGCAAGTTTTTCCTCCTATGTGTTGTGATTATATAAAATAATTTAGAAAATGAAATATAATTTCATATATAGAATCACTATAAAATTTAAATGACAAATCCATAATATAAAATAATATATAATTGATATTGGGTATAAAATAATGTACATGCAAATAAGAAAGAAAAAAAAAGGCAATTTAGTATTATTTATTTATTTATTTATTTATTTTGAAGGAATTAAGAAGAAAAACGTGAAACGCAAAATTGGTATTGAGTTTGTGAATTATCTCAATTTATGATGAAAAATATATTAAAAAAAATATTTGTCAAATAGACTTCATATAAAATATGTAAAGCTAGTCTAATTTAAATTAGTTTGAGTTTGTATAGAACTCTATTTGTAATTAATAAAATAAATGCCGACGTAAAAAGTAAGCTCTTATAATATGTGTCACCTAAGCATGAGAAAAATACTACTTTTAATAATATATATGATATGATATATAATATGATGATTTTCAATCTTTCAGAGTTCTTTTTGTAGTTAAACTTCTATCTTTTCCGAGTTTTTTTGGATCCTTTTGTTAGAGTCCATAGGAGGAATAATTTTTATATACTTGTCAACCTATGTCTTATTTGAAGGCGGTTAGTTTATACAGTAAAATTAAACACCTTTATGTTGATATTAATCTAAAACATTTTCCAAATTGACACATCGACGATGAAAACACATGGATAGATAGATTTTTATATATTTTTTTGTATTTGATTTATGTATTTTTAAATTTATTGTTTGTTTTTCGTATTTTTTTAAATAATATATATATGATATATAATATGATGATTTTCAATCTCTCAGAGTTCTTTTTGTAATTAAACTTCTATCTTTTCAGAGTTTTTTTGGGTCCTTTTGTTAGAGTCCAAAGGATGAATAATTATTAGATACTTGTCAACTTATGTCTTATTTGAAGGCGATTAATTTATACAGTAAAATTAAACACTTTTATGTTGATATTAATCTAAAACATTTTCCAAATTGACGCATCGACGATGAAAACACATGAATAGATAGATTTTTATATATTTTTTTGTATTTGATTTATGTATTTTTAAATTTATTGTTTGTTTTTTGTATTTTTTTTAATAATATATATATGATATATAATATGATGATTTTCAATCCCTCAGAGTTCTTCTTGTAGTTAAATTTCTATCTTTTCCGAGTTTTTTTGGGTCCTTTTGTTGGAGTCCAAAGGAGGAATAATTTTTAGATACTTGTCAACTTATGTCTTATTTGAAGGCGATTAACTTATACAGTAAAATTAAACACCTTTATGTTGATATTAATCTAAAACATTTTCCAAATTGACGCATCAACAATGAAAACACATGAATAGATAGATTTTTATATATATTTTTGTATTTGATTTATGTATTTTTAAATTTATTGTTTGTTTTTCGTAATTTTTTTGGTTTTGTTCTTAGGGGATTATTTTAGGGGCATTTTTTCATAAATCTTTTTTCACCTACTTATGTTCAATTTAGTCCACATTATTTTCTTATATTCCAATAAGTCATATGAGTGACATAGTTACCAAAATACCCCTAATAATATTCACATTTACAATATGAATGTTTCGTAATATGAATGTTCACACCGTCAATGTGAATATACACATTATAAAATATGAATGTTTATATCTCTAAATTACTAACCATTCAAAAAATATTTGTAAGAGTAGAATTGTCCATAAAATACTTTAAATATGAGAATTAGGATTTGGTAGATCAAATGTTCAAATAATAGGGTTTATTGGAATACAAGAATATCTTATGGACTAATTGGGATACAAACACTTAAAAAAAGATTTTCTAATAAATCTCCCATTATTTTAATATTTTACGCAATTTTTTTTTTTTAGATTCACATAATTTATTTATGATTTTTTTTTCTAAAAAACTCACCAAATATAAAAAATATAAAGAAATACAAAAATTCAATACATTTTCATATTTTATTGTATTCAATGAATTTTTTAAAGATTTTTGTATAAATTTTATTTTTTTAATTATACCAAGATTATGTGGAAAAAAAAATGATTAAAATATTTTTAAAAATATAAAAATACTACTTAAAAACTTAAAAAACTAGTTTTGAAAAACCAAACAGATTTCCAAAAAGAGAAGTCACGCTAGGGGTGGGCACAAGCCCGTTGCCCACTCATCTCAGCCCACTTTTTTAAGAACTTGGGATTAGTATTTAAACCTATAAAGTTGGGCCGTAAAAGCTTTTTAGGCTCACTTATTAAATAGGCCACACTTGAAAAATGGTAATTGCGATCCGACCCAGCATTATTGTTTTAAAGTAGTAATGGTATATTATATTTTATGTACATTTATTATATAATTTAAATTTTATTAAGACATGTATAGTATTATTTTTTTTTTTAAATATCATTTTTTAATAATAATAAAAAAAACCGCCTAACACTATACCTTGCAATAATGTATGGCCGTAATGTGTTTTCTTTGTTGTAAAATTTTATGCTTTAAATTTGATTTAGAAAATTCAGAAAAGGTGGCCTTTAAATTAAAATGGAGACCTAATTTAGGGATAATAGGTTTAAAACTGTTCTTATTTTATTTTTTTTATTTGAGGGGGTTAGAAACGGCTATTTCGATCAACTTTCTTTTATTTGATTTTTTTATTAGCTAGTTTTAATTTTGGCAACCCAAAAGCTACATAAAAAATAAATATTAATCCACATAAAACGGCTGTTTGGATAAACTTTCTTTTATTAACTAGTTTTAACGACGTCACACAAATTCGGATCACAAAACATTTTTCCATAAAATATAGGTGAATTATTGCTAGAATTGTTTTATGTGGATTAATATTTATTTTTTATGGGCTTTTATGTAGCTTTTGGGTTGCCAAAATTAAAACAAGCTAATAAAAAAATCAAATAAAAGACCAAAACGACGTCTTTTTGAGACATTTAAGCCATGAAAATTCAAATCACTTAGCATTGTTGTATTTTATGTGATTATGTGGTTAACTCTGATTGATTCTATGTCTGAATATTTATTGAATTCGCAGGTTCCCTCCCAAGAGAAATATTTGGGCTTCCTCATGCCTTTTATGATATAATTATGAATATTATGTCACGGATCAAAATTAAAAAATAAAAAATCACGTACATTACTGGATCAAAATTAAAAAATAAAAAATCACGTACATTACTAAATCAACCCTTGTGTCCCAATCAAGTGACTTGAATTCTTTTTCGCCATTATGCTCTATAAAAAATTATATCGTCAATTAAATTAATTAAATTTATTTATTTTTACTATCACATCTCTGTCAATTTAAGGTCCCTAACATTTCTATTTAGGGTGATTTATCTGACTAAACATTTCTATTTAGGATGATTTATCGCTGAATTTTTTATGTACAAAAAATAAATAAATAAAAAATTGCAAGCATCAACCATGTTATCAGCTAGCTATCTGTGAATGTACACATTACAGTGAATCATATGCAAAATAATCCTCTCAGCAGAATAAATGGGTTTCACCTCTTAAAACCCCCTTGCAGTGTCAGTACAAGCATTATACATACACAAATCAGTGATAAGATTAACACTAAACGATTTGAGGAAAATGAGGAATGCAGTTAGTTGGGCACTTTAGGTTTCAAGCCATGTCAAAGTTCCCATGATCAAGAATCTGCTCGGGAGTTCCCCAGCCGATGGTGCAAGGTATGTAATTTTCTTCCTGAAAATGATAAATTAGAATTTAAGAAAAGAATAGAAAAAAAAAGTGTATGAACCACATCAAGTAATGAAGAATTTTGAAATCCAAACCTCTGAATATCTATGTCTGTGATATAGATGAACCCCGCGACATTACTGTAAGAAAAAAGTAATTATTCAGTTCATGCACTTAAACAAGGTTAAAAAATTTACAGATGAGTCAACTTAAATCATGAGGCCAAATGTACATTATAGTGGCGACATTCAAAAAAGTTTTAGGTAGCGTTTGGTAGAGTTTTGTAAATGTGATTTGAGAGTATAAGTTATATTTTGAGTTTGTGTGTTGTGGAATTATGATTTGAGTGTAGAAAATTTTTTGGTAAAGAGTTTTGAAAATAGTTTTGAAAAGAGTTTTGATTTGAGTGGGGAATTGTTGATGTGACATTTGATATGTGATACAAAATTTACAACTCATAACTAAACATACAACTCAAAATTATTTTAAAGCATATAAAAATTCAGAAAATATTTTTTTCGATTATAAATTAATTAACATATCAATTGTAAAAAAAAAAAAAAAAAAATTCAGCCGGCCGGTCAACCGGCCGGACGACCCTAACGGAAAAAAAAATTGCAGACAACGCGCGCAGACGCAGAAAATACAGAGCTTTCGGCAGAATTTTGAGAAATTAATTCCAAAACTCTTACCAAACATGGAGCTCAAACACACATGTAGAATCATGATTCCAAAGCACAACCAAACACAGCCTTACTAATTCACCTCCCATCTTATGATACCATGGATTTTGAAAAAAGAAAGGCAAGGACATTGCATATACCTTGAAATAATTTGGTCTGGTTCTTTGGCGAATGAAACAGCAAGAACCAAATGAAGCAAATCCCGGTTGATATTCACAAGAACCAATCGTGTAGGGTCGGCAGCAGGCTCTGCGCCAATTGGCAGGGCTGAACGTGGGGCCTGTGGTCCACCACCAATTCTATAGACAGACAAATCACTGAAACTTGTGATATTGGAATGTGGGGAAAGATCATTTGCAAGGCCATAAAAATATTCCTGGAATAAAAAATATCGGCATGATTTAGCTTTATAACAAGGAAACACAAAAGGATTTGTTGAAAAAGGCAGGAAATTTGTAAATAATCGTTCAAGATTTTCTCCATACTAACACAAATAACTAAATGATTGACAACATTCCTATATATATAACCAAAAAGGCTGATGTTTACCCTTATTCTGTAGCTCCTGGCCTTTTGACGGACTTTTGCATTCCTCGATACAACACCACCTGATTTTTGAAGTTTCACAACATCAACATTTGGCTTGCTTTTCAATACATCTTTCAGCATGCTGCAAAGTTTCTCCTGCATAGAGTTTGGATGAGCTTAAAAACATGAACCACCCCAGGGTGAAAATTGAATCTGAAATACTTTCTTAAGTTACTAGCAACCAGTGCACATGCAAAACTAACGGACAAAATTGAACTTAATGACATTCAGTAGCAATGCAGTGAGATACAGCCACAATCGTAATATTTAAAATCCAAAAATAAAAAGAAACTTCCCAGAAGCACGATCAGAGTGTGGATATAATTAGTTTATCTGGAGAAACATGGTTTTCGATTGTTAAAATGGTAAATTTGAGCTGAAAAGTTTATCAATGTATCTCATTCTTTGACATGTCAACAACGGCATTAATGTTGTTTGAATATCATAATATATTAAGCCCAATGTTGCAGTTAAGTAAAACTTATTGGCAGCTTTAAAAAATACAAAAATTAAAATTTGAAGTAATCCAATCGCAGCTGCAAAAAAAGTGAGCACTTGCAGCTTATTGAATTTAGAAAACAAATAAACTAAAAGCCTGACAAGTTATACCAAACAGTCGGCTTTGCCAAAATGCAGCAGCCCACAACAAACATTTTCAAAACTCAAGGCAAAAAAAGCTGCTTCTAAGTAGTTTTACTGAAGTGGCACGCAAACAACTATCCTAACCAAATCAAAGCAAATGCAATTCATAATAGGATTAGTTTTAATTAGATCACAGCAATACACACATGACAAAAGTTTTCATATGGAAAGCATTTACCTGACCCAAAACCAGAACAACATTAGCATTGAATGCATCAATTGCGTGAAGAAGCAACTGCATCAACATACAAAAAGATACTATACTAATTAAACAACATATCCCACATAATCGATACCAATAGAGCACCCCTGAATTTTAATATAACAAGCAGGACTAACAATGGAAACTTGAAACTCAGTTACCTCATAACCAACACCCTCTATCCATCCCATGGTATTTATTACCATGCCTGCAGCTCGAGATTCTGCATTTCCGGCGAACTGTCTCTCCAGAGTCTGAGCAAGCTCCTTCACAAGCACCTTGTACAAATCTGCATTGACACTGTGAAGTACCAGTTCTAAGAACATCCATGATAACTGGATACAGAAAAGTTAAAATCAAACAAGAAGTGATAAATGGAAATACAAGCTTCTGTATTCACGTGTGACCAATCTAATAAGTAAAATGAAAGGTGAACAACTAACGGTCAAAATTGATGAAGAAAAAAAAATCATTACCTAGGAGTTGTGTGTCCGTAGAAGTAAACAAGAGGCATTTCCAGAGGGATTCCATCCACCGGATCAATTGGCATTTCAATTGGCGTAGCAGCAATACATCCAGGAATGGTTATAGTTCCTTGGCCAATATCCATATCCACAAAAGTAGGTTTCCAACCTTGTTTGGCTGCCCAACTAAGAAGCATCCTTGACAAGGTACTCTTTCCAGAATCTGTAGGCCCCACAACAATTACCCTGGGACCCTGAACCAAGGAAAAAAAAAGAGAGACCTGATAAATAAATCAAATCACACGAGGGATAATCTGAGTTGTATTAAATTATGAATGCACATTCAGGAAACTATCTCCTCAATCCCCCAAATACCTGGGAACATGGCACAAATACACCTTAAATTTCCCACCAAAATCTTTTTCTCTTCAACCCAAACCTTTAGTAATCAAACCCAAAAAACAATCCTTGGCTATTCTTTCACTTAAACAAACCCTACCAGCCAAATAAACTGGAATTACATCTACAGGTGCTGCAACACTTACGTTACAAGAAAGAACACTTCAACAGACATAGCACTGGTTTTGAATACTTCAGTCTCATCTAATATGCATCAAAATGCAGTTTAGTCTACAAATCAATGGGATAGTTATGTTTTGTATTCATTTATACACCAATATTTTTGTTGAAAAAAATTTAGCCAAGCAGACATCATAAGCGGTTTCTTTCTCCCAATCTTATTAAAAAATGAATTCTACTAAAGAAAGTAATTGTGCATCTATCCACATGTATGTAAATATTTATTATTACACCTCAAGTGCCACTTATTATCATGCTGTCTAGATCCCAATCTTTATTAAAGTAAAACTCATTGATGTAGTAGCCGTGTAGATTGACCAAAGCTTGAAACATAAAACAAAAAAACAACGCTCAAATAGTACACATTAATGTATGTTTTAGCTCTCATGGTGCGTTTTGGCTCACTCAAAGTGAGTACCATTCCTTTTTTTAGTTTCAATCACTTGGTGACTGATTTATACTTTCATTATCCAATTCAATTTGATCTGACATAGGAATTTCAATGTTCTAAAGTATGCCTTCTTTTCATTGTCTTCAAAATGTTTGATAGAATTTCTCTATCACGGAAGTTTTGTTTAGTAGTTTAGCCAAACATGAGGGAAAAGAATATTTTACCATAAACATTTACAGGAAAATATTTTACAATTGCAAATGTTTTATGCCAAAACATATGGGGCATTATGAAATCTTTAGGCTGGAAGTGTTTGGATCAAAACAACAAAGAAGGGTAGATATCATTGTCAACATCTTTCTTGGAAGTGTTGGATATCTCTTGTTTATGCTGGAATTTTTTCCTCAATTTCAAAAGTGATTGCTCCCATGTTCAGTCAAAACTGCACTGTACCATGATAAATAATAATTAAACAGGCATATGATTCCATGTACCATTTCTTTCTTTGTTTTCTATTTTTATCTTTTCTTTGGCATATCAAATGTACAAATAAAGTAATACCTGTGAAGAATCAGAGTCATTAGGTGATGCTTTAGCACGATTTCTACGTCCTTCCAGTACAGCATGCACATTTACATAGCTAATCATTGGTGTCTGTAATCAATAATGCAAAGCTTTATCATCATTAAAAAAAACTTTTTGAAATACTACTGTTAACAAATATGCCAGCATAATACTAGATTATGATGCAAAACTGATTTAGAGAACAAGCATACTTCATCTGCTGTATAATCAGTTTCAGTAGTGCCATCCAATTCAATTGTGGCTCCATACCAAGTATAAACCTGATACATGAGATTGAATATCAATCAAGACGAGGTTAGAGAACACACTAACTTACAATATAAACAATAATTTATTCCAATCACTTCAGCTGAGTTCCTTTAGTAGGTGTCAGAAAATTTATACTAAATGATATGCTACCAAGCAATTGGCTCAAATGCACTTTGATTATTGGCCAATAAAATCCTACCTACTGGAGAGATAGTTGGAGAGGTGACAACAACCCTGAACACCAATAAACCAGAAAAAGATGGCTTATTTTGTGAAAGAATTTTTGGGCCTATAAAAGTGGAATTTGTGCTTGTGGAAATTATCGAGTAATTGGAGATGAAAAGTATCTTCTTCTTCTTCATTAATGATTACAATATACAACTAGTTTTAACATTAACTGGAAAGACCTCCCTGAAGTTTTGTCTTATGGAAAAAAAAAAAATCCATTAGGGATCAAAATACAGAGTGAGAGTGGATTCACTGTCATTTTGATTAATGATAGTTAGTTATAACTATTTGTCTACCTATATATACCAGTGTGTGTGTGTGTGTCTGAAAATATCAAAAAAGATTATAATCATATGTTTGTGATGCTTACTGCAAATTTGAGCCTGGGAGGGAAGGTGAGCCAGATTTCGGGAGCAATTTCAGTGCCAAAGATCTCGGCTGTGCCAGTAAGGAGCCGAAGGCGGAGAGCGTGTCAGGACCAACTTCAATTCTCAGCTCGCATTCTTTGTCTAGCTTCACCTGCCTTATTGCCGATGGTCCTCCTGCCCCTGCCGGTGGACCTACAGCTGAACCTCCGAACGCCATGATCGATCTCTTTCTGGTGTATCTCTCCTGCTCTTTGCTCCCCTGTCTTTGAATATTTTCAAAACATACTGCCAAATTAGAGCAGCTGCAAGGGTCATTATAGCTCATGCTTACACTTGGGAGTGTTAATTTCTACGGTTCTCTCAAAATTTTTTGCTCAAAACTTACTACTGATAAGAGAAAAGGATTAAAAAAAATGGGGGGCCCATTTTACAAACATTTAAGTTGCCTCATGAAACATTTTTGCCAGCCAGCTCCACCTATGGTCCTATCCTCAATTGATTCAATCATGTATTTTCTCTGTGCCTAAGCAGCATGGGAGTGGGTACGTACGGGTATGTCGATAGGGTAAAACTTCAAAAGTTAAGATATGGGTCTAGTCCGGTACATCCTATATGACATATAATAATTAAAAAAATTAAATGCAAAAATTAATTAGTTGCACTCATGCTTTATAGCTTTTGTGTCTTGACTAACATTCGTTTTTAGCCTACTAGTCCCTGTACCAGATAGATAACTCAGCAAAAGGCAACAAACCACCAACCAAAAGGATGGAATGTAAAAAACAAAAGAAATGAAATCAAAAACATCTAATCTGGTATTTATTGCATAATGTAATAAATTAACAGATACCGTTGATCTTAGAGGTGTGAACTAGTTACTTTTCTTCAAGCGTTATTTTGATTTGTAATTTCCATTCATTGAGATTACCCCAAGATTACTGTAATTTGACAGAAGCAATTGTGATACCTAGATACAATCCTATACATGTATAAGTAGGAATTTCATCCAAAGTCAAGCTTAACCAATATGAATTACGGTTACAGCTCCCCCTTGGTCACAAAATATTTGTAATTTATTAGAGCATAGCAACAAAACACACATAACCCACAGGACAACATTTAGAAAAACTATGATGGGAAAAAAAAATCCTGACAACAATTGGAAAAAAGGAAAGGGCCTTGAATATAGAATAGAAAATCGCACACCGCGGTTCCTCATACTCCATTTGGGCATGGGATCTTCTAACCACTGGATCATGTGTTGAGATTCATGTACCTCAAGATTCTCACATGATTCAATGGTTGGGAATACATTGGGACATGAAGACAGAGCATTTATCAGCAGGGCTGGCCTTGAGTTTTTCGGGGCCCAAGGCGAACATTAAAATGGGGGTCTTCTATATGAAACTACAAAAAAAAAAAACTGTGGGGCAAAATGAAATTACTGAATTTAATTTAAATTGAATTAGTTTTTCTATTTTTTCCTTTCATATACAGAACAACCATGATTATAAAATTAATCTAAATTGAAGAGAAATTCAACTAAGATAGATTATCTAAAACTCAATAGAAATTCAATTCATAACTACAATTCAAAAAACACCCACAAAATTGGTGAACAACTGAAGAAAATATTTGATTCAAGCAAAACAAAAGCATGACAAAATTTAATCAACAAAAAAATTAGATTAAAAAAATAGGCATTGAAATTAGATTTATGGCACAAATCAAAATTAAAAGCAATGCAATCAATAATTTTAAAAAAAAGAAAAAAGAAAAAAAAAAAGAGATTAAATTGAAAAGCAAAGTTCTCAAATCAAATAAGAGCAATGAATTTAAAAGAGCACCGCATCGATTATCTCGTGGCCTAGAATTTGGACTGGCCGTTTGTTTGGTCTCCATACAATTTGCTTCCAACGCTTACAGATGGGAAGGAATAGAAAGCACTAGGTTTAATTGATAGAGTTTTATTATTTACATACTTTACCCAATATATTTTTGTAATTCAACTTGGAACCCCGCATTTTTTTTTGGGGCCTTTTGTCTGGACTGTGTTGTGAAGTTAAGAAACTTGGGCTGGTCCTTAATTTAGAGCTACTAATATTACATTGATTAAAAGTATTTTGGGGCCCTTAGATTTGGTTAAATTTTGGGGAACCAAGGCGGCGGCCTTGCTCGCCTTGGGCCAGGGCCAGGCCTGTTTATCGAACACCTACCATGCACACACAGCAAAAATGCATCAATTCTCCATACAAAGAGAAACTAAAGAAATCCAAGAACAGAAAGTCAAAAAGTCAAAGATATAAAGAGGGAAAACATGCAAAGATCATGAAATCAAGTTCAGAATTTTCTATAAAGAAGATCCATAGCCAAAGGTCCCAAACAAAGATAAAGAGGATCAAAGATACCTCTTGAGAGGATTAGGCGAGAGGGACAACAACAAACCTAGAAAGGTAGAGCAGTGAACAACGTTTGTATTGCCTTCAATTTGAGACACTGAAGCAATCTGTTGTTAGGTTGGAGTCTGGGGTAAGTGGAAAACATTTCATCTAAGATGTGTTTTGAGCAAATTATAAATAGAATGCCTTAATCACGGTACCGGCAGGTATTGTGGTATTATGTTTTCAGGCCGAAATTTCCCAGTATTGGCAAAACTGGCCGAAACCATGCGAAAACTTAGCCGAAACGGAATTGATGGTACGGTAAGATCCGGCTGGTACGGAACCGGATTAACGACTCTACTACAACCATGGTATGTAGTCAGGTACATAATGCAAGATCAATCAATGGTCCTCAAAGACCCAAATTTGCAAGAAAAGGAAATTCACAGTTAAATAAAGGGCATTCAATTTCCAACAAAATTACCATGGATAATAAGGCCCTATTTAGTATCCTTCCTGTTTTCTCTTTCGATGTTTTCATTTTTGTTTTTCATGATTTTAAAAACAGGAGTAATGAAAAGGATCCATAGTTTCATTTAGTGCAAATAAAGTTTTCAAAAATTCAGAAAATAATTTACAAATAGTGTGTTTCCCCAACCAAAAAAAAAAAAGACTGGAAACGCATGCCAAACAAAATAATTTTCATGTTTCAGTTTTCATTCTGTTTTTGAGTATAGAAAACAGAAAAAGAAAACGAGACCAAACATCAAATTCAAAGGAAAATTCACAAATTGTTAACGTGAAGGGGTCAGATACAAACTATATAACAAAACTACACCCCTCAATGGAAATTTCATATAACTTTCAGCGACAGACCATGATTTTCCACCATAAATCATACGTCAAAACAACCATAATTCATCAAATTCATATATATATATATACTGCTAATTCAAGTTTGTTTTTTTATTCAATTAAACAAACCCTAATTCATCAAATTCATAAATATATATACTGCTAATTCAAGTTTGCTTTTTTATTCAATTAAACAAACCCAAATTCATCAAAGCTTTAACTACTAGAAAAGCATACATGAATCGCAAATGTATAGATATATACATATACAGGATGTAACTAGTAAAGCGAACCTTGCAGCAAAGGAGTGAAGCGAGATGGAGAGCAAACTGAAAAAACCTCACCGACCGGTTTATCAGAACCAATCCTTCTAAATCAAACCGTTCAGCGAACCGGCATAAATTTTCAATGGGTTCAGCTCCAGTCTGAGATCGGACTGGACGGTGCTGTTAGGTTTGCGGAGGCTCACCACGGGTCTCTTTTTTATAATCCGAACTATTATATGTAAAACTCGTCGAGTACTATATGTCTACAAAAAATCACTTTGATCAAATATCCATACCTATGTGATCAAATTAGTTTTGTATAAAAAAAATTGGACGGTCAACAAATTAATGGTTGACAAAAAACTGAATTGATCACATAGTTATCGATATCCGATCAATGTTATTTTTTACAGAAATATAATACTCGACGATTTGTACATATTTATCGGTTCAAATTATCAAAAAGAAATCCATAGTGGGCCTCCACTAGCCCAACAGCACCGTCCAGTCCGAGATCAGACTGTACACAAGCTGAACCCATTTTGAATTTTCAGGGTCATTGATCGGACGGTCCAAATGACGTCGAATCTTGACTCACGCTACATAGAAAAACGGGAAACAAATTTAATCTTTTTTTAAAAAAATGCTCGAGAATTTTTATTAATACTATAATTTTTTTTAATGTATTTATAATTTTTTTTAAATACATTATATTATAATTTTTTTCATAGAAAAACGAGCAACAATTTTATTTGAAAAATAAAAAATGCTCGCTATCAGAATTTATTA
Organism: Camellia japonica; assembly: GCA_030407325.1. Taxonomy (NCBI): domain Eukaryota; kingdom Viridiplantae; phylum Streptophyta; class Magnoliopsida; order Ericales; family Theaceae; genus Camellia; species Camellia japonica. The sequence goes on along the minus strand of JAPPVO010000002.1, from coordinate 12,514,312 downwards.
TCTGGTTTTTGAGAAACAAATTATATACTTAATTAATAGTAATTTGTAATTATTTATTTATTTATTATATAAATACATAATTCCTTAATATTGATTGAATATACTGCCATAGTGAAATTTTCAGAATATAAGATAATTACTACTTATTAGCAAGTTAAATATTTGCTTATGTAAAATTTCTCCCTTTTATGCCACAATCTCCAATTTATTATTTATTATATAGATTAAAAAAAAAAAACTAAACTAAAAACAACCATATGGAAAGAGGTAAGCCTTTATTTGGACAAATTACATGGAATTCCCTTTTTCTAATTATTATTATTATTACTTAAATTATAGTTAGTATTGAAAGAAAACATCGATCTACCTTAAAATCATAATCACATTACACTTCCACCTACGTTGTTAATCAGGCGTTAAGCAAATGAATGAAATTTGTTGACATCATCAAATTTTGGATAAAATTTTAATTTTTCCCTAACCAAATTTGAAACAATTTTTAACAATAAATAAAAGACAAAAAATGATATATATATATAATGTAATTGCCTTCCCTCTTACCCATTGCCATCACTAAAAGAGTTTTTGCCTTGGTAAAAAATAATTTTGTGATGACTTTTTTGCCATTGCAAAAAAATTTAACAAATTAATTATTTGTTGTCACAATTGGAGAGTAACTAAAATTTACGGCATTGATGTAATTCTAAGTAGGTGAAAACTACACATTAGATAAATCATGGTGGGTTAAATAAATGTTCATGGGTGTCACTTTTGTATTTGAGAAAGTTTGGTGATGACAAAAAATTATCATCAAACTTGTCACGATTATTGTTCTTTTGTTAATTTTTTTTAATGCAAGATGGTGTCCACTCTTAGACTTCATTTTGCAACACCATGTTTATTGACTTATTTGAGTCATATGACTTTTTATTTTTTTATACTCCTTTTCGTAATAATTAAAAAAGTCAGCTTGTAAGTTATATGTAAAACAATCATAATTTTGTGTTTTTGGTGACCAATTTTATTGTCAAAGGCTTCGTTTGGGAAGCCAAGTTTGGAACTTTTTTGACTATTTTAGTCACAAAAAACAAAATAGACTTTTTAACTTAATAAAATAAAATATTACATCCAACCCATAATCATTACATTCTTTCTCTCACACAAAGTCAAAAAACCAAAAGTCCTTCCCAAACGAGACTTTTTAGCCCCAAGCTAAAATAGTAAAAAAAAACCAAATATCAAAGAGGCAACCCACTTCCCAAACGAATTTTGATCAAGGGAGTCGGAGGATTAGGGATATGCTTGATTTGGGCAATGTATAAAAGTGTTCAGGGCTATTGTTGCCTAATATAGGGTAATCTTAATGGCCAAGTGATTAATGGTGCCTTTCGTTACCCAAGTAAGAAACGTACATACAACAGGCAACAAGGAAACTCTATTACATTTGTATCATTGCTTCTTGTAGTCGGAGCACAGTGGTGGAAGGAAAAAGTTAGGATCGATTGATTCTTCAATGCTAGCTAGTTACTCATAAATTTATTTAGAAAAATATCCATAAACAACATTTGTTGAGATTCATTTCAAGAGGTCCCATTGTACATAATTGAATTCACATCACATATTAATATTTTGGTTAATTTTTTTTGGTTTTCTAGCTTTTCTCATGGTGTACACACACAGTTTTCTTTCTGTCTAACAAGAATAAAAGCTAGGAGCTAGAACTGGTTTTGAACTCTGTTATGGACATTGTTTGTTTGTACTTCTCTCATGTTTCTTTTCTTCGTATCAGAGCCAGCTAACTACTACAAACCCTCACTTCTCGCACTAACTTTATCGGGTAATCTCATTACCATAATATAAAATTTATCATTATCATCGTTATATATATACTTAATATTTACTCGTAACCTGGAGTGAAAGGAACGGCAATAAAATTGGCCTCGTACCTTTTCATTTACAACAATATTAGGTATCATAAAAAATTTTTCATGAAAACTTTGTGACCCTTGGATTACACTTAGAATAAAGCACGATACACTAATCAAGGTAATCCAAGGATCATAAATTTTTCATGATCATTTTCATGACAAAATTTTCATGATCCTAACTTTTCCGTTTCATTTATATGAGCACATCTCAAATTAATGTGCATGAAAGCCACATTTCCTCTAGGGATGGCAATAGATAACCTACTCTGTGGGTATCCATGGAAACTCAACCCAAATACATGGGTTTTCCCCCTTTTTTTTCTTATCCATTGGGTAGGGTAAGTGGTATTCTTTAAATATCCACAGGAGATGGGTTGGGGATGGATACCCACTAATTTCCCCATATGTATTTTATTTATTTTTTTTATTTTTTTAAGATTCACAACCAAAACTAAATATACATTCAATCTTTTTTCTTTTGTTTATTTATTATTTTTTCAGGTTCACAACCATTTTTTTTTTTTTTTTTTTTTAAGATTCACAACCAAAGCTAAATATACCTCCAATTTTTTTTATTATTATTATTATTTTATTTTAAGGTTCACAACTATTTTTTTTTAAATTTTTAAGATTCACAACCAAAGCTAAATATACATTAGTCTTTTTTCTTTTGCTTTATTTTTTTATTTTTAAGGTTCACAACCATTTTTTTTTTTAAGATTTACAACCAAAGCTAAATATACATTCAATCTTATTTTATTTTATTTGGCTCAACAATAAAATCAAATACACATTAATTAATATTGTCACATTATTCTTGTCAAATTTTATGCATATCTAGAATTTTTTAAATTTATTTAAAAAAATTAAGGACACTGTCTAGTGCATGTGTTCGGTTTGCTTTTCTATGTTATTTTATTTTGTTATGTATTGTAATTTTCAGAATGGTTTACTTGTTCTGAAATTTCAATTAACGAGTATGAATCTATTTGTTTTATGTTATCACACAATCATTCATATATATATATATATATATGAATGTATTTGAAAATAAGGAAATTGTAGAGAATCGAACAAGCATGAGTCGTGATTGGTTAGAAATGATTGGTACAAAGATTTATTTGTTGGAAAAATAAAAAGGGGATACAAAGTCTTTCTAAATAATTTTTTTTAAAGAAAAGAATTTTTCTTAGTTATGAACATATTTAACTGAAGTCAGCTTGTTTCCCAATGTTATGCTTCATTTATTTAGATAGAAAATATTTTTTATAAAAAAAATTAAAAAATATTTTTTTATTTGGTGGTGGTGGTGATGGAACGAAGGTGAAAGTAGAGATTATGACATAGTGGTGGGGTGATGGCGGCAGTGATGATGGTAGTGGCTATGGTGATGGTAGTGTGATAGTGAAGGTGAGAATAGTGGTGATGGTGTTGTGAAATTAGTAAAAATTTAATTGAAAAAATATTTTTTATTTTTTAAAAGTAACAAACAACAAAATTCGTGGGGGACTAAAGCAAGAAGATGGAGGATGGATTGGGTGTGGTAAGGCATAGATATCTTAAAATGAGTGGTTCAGATTTGTTAAAAGATATAATTAGATTTTGGATAAATTAAAATGAATGGTTCAAATTTGCTAAGAGAAAGATAGTTTAATGTCTAAAATGTCTGTGGCTAAGAGATTAACAAACAATTCTTTGTTTATGCCCTGATACAATTTAATATGGGTCTTATAACACTTTCTTCAAATAGGTTCTTTCACATTTTATTTCTTCAAACAGGCTCTTATAACATGTAAGAGAGAGAGTGAGAGTGAGAGTGAGAGAGAGAGAGATGATTGTAATTTTTTTTAATCTTCCACGTTCTTCCACATTTTTTTTTAATTACTAAAACTTATTTGATTGTCTCAAAATTATATATTTGATTATTATAAAACAAACTTTTTAATTAATTAATTAATTAATGTGTATTTGATTTTGTTGTTGAACCAAATAAAATAAAATAAGAATGAATGTATATTTAGTTTTTGTTATGAACCTTAAAAAAAAAATAAAAAAAAACAAGTTGTTAACATTAAATATATTAAAAAAGAAAGAAAAAAGATTGAAGGTATATTTAGCTAAAAAAATTTAAAAAAAAATTGTAACATTAGATATATTAAAAAAGAAAGAAAAAAGATTGAAGGTATATTTAGCTTTTGTTGTAAAACCTTAAAAATAAAAAATAAAAAAAAAAATTGTTAACATTAAATATATTAAAAAAGAAAGAAAAAAGATTGAAGGTATATTTAGCTTTTGTTGTGAACCTTAAAAAAAAAAAAAAAAAAAAAAAAAAAAAAAAAAAAAAAAAAAATGTTAACATTAAATATATAAAAAAGAAAGAAAAAAGATTGAAGGTATATTTAGGTTTTGTTGTGAACCTTAAAAAAAAAAAAAAATTGGTTGTTAATATTAAATATAAAAAATAAAAAATAAAATAAAAATGGGGATAAAGTGGGTTGGGAAAAATCCTAACCCATTAAGAAATGGGGAGGGTGGTACCCATGGTAATGGGGAATGGGGAATAGGGAATGGGAAAATTTATTATAGGGAAATGGAGATGGAAAATTAATATCCCCATCAACTCCCATTGCCATCCCTAATTTCCTCAAGCACAAAAACCCAACACCACCAATTTCACTTCTGAACCCAACTATATATTGTGTTCCATTATCTTCAATTAGTTCAAGAGATGAGGAGTGGGAATGAAATACTTGGTGTTATCTTGTGCTTCCATGCTTCTGTTATTGCACACATTTGTTGGACAATCTTCACTGTATTTAAATAAATTAAATTCTGTTGTGTACTAAACAACAATCAGAATAAAAAGAAAATAAAGGAAATGAGAGAATTTTGTTTGATTATAAAAAATCAAACTCGAAATAAAAATAAATAAATAAAAACAGATTTTATTTTGGGATATTTACCAATAAATCATATCTCACAAATAGTTTTACCGATTGGTCCTAAGGGTATTTCTATTGTCCTGATTAGTCCTATTAGTGGGGAAATATCTTACCAGTTGATTCTATTTCCTCTGTTTGGTAACATTGAGTAGTCAATTATACCCTTCCGTGTGTGTGTCACGTGACATACATCATTCCAAGGCAAAAAGCATAAAAGAGCCTTAGTGTACTTGTTATGATGTGGCACCCATGTGTGTGTGTCAGTGACATACATCATTCCAAGGCAAAAAGCATAAAAAGTCTTAGTGTACTTTGTTGATGTGTGACACCCATTGTGTGTGTCACGTGACACTTCAGGCAAAAAGCATAAAGAGTCTTAGTGTACTTTGTTGATGTGTGACACCCATTGTGTGTGTCACGTGACACTCCAAGGCAAAAAGTATAAAGAGCCTTAGTGTACTTTGTTGATGTGTGACACCCATTGTGCGTGTCACGTGATATATTGTGTGTATCACGTGACACACCCTCATAAAGAGCCTTGATGTACTTTGTTGATATGTGGCACCCATTGTATGTGTCACGTGACGTATTGTGTATGTCACGTGACACACCCTCATAAAGAGCATGCATCTAATAATATCTAAATGAGGGCATTAAGGTCCCTCAAAATATCCAAGGACTAAATGGTTTATTAGAAAAAAAATTGAGACCAATTGGTTCATAAGTTTAACATTTGGGATTTATTGGTAAATCTCCTTTTTATTTTGTTACAAAAACAAAATTAAAATCTGATTTAAATAAATAATAAAACACCAAAATAAATTAAATAACTTACTTGATTAATTTCTTCGAATTATAATCTGATCAAGTCCAGTGTTTGACACTGTGTCCTTAAGACAGATTCGTCCTCTCCACGGTGCTTTCAGAATTTGGGCGTTATTTCCCAGGATGAAATGATCTACTTGAAACAATAGCAGCACTACAAATGTTTGCCTTACGAAAACACTAAGTGTTACACTCTTTCTTTCAGAAATTAAATGCAGCAAAATGCAGAGATTTATAGCAGAGGATGGAGTACGAAAATTGGAGTAAAATCCAAATAGGAGGCTAGTCTATTTATAGATGAAATGGTGGCTGTAGGTTTTGAATTGAAAACAGTATGATACCTGTTGGTTTTGAATTCAAACAGATTTGAATCTGTTGGGTTACAATTCAAACAGATAACAAAAACGGGAAGGGCCTGTTTTTGGGTGTACAGTAAATCCGGATCAGATTATTTCCGATTTAATACGGGAAGGGCCCTGTTTGGATGTACAGAAAAACCAAACCAGTTTAATTTGAATTCTGAATTTTATTTTACCAAAAATAAAATTAAATTCAAATGTTTTTGACCCAAAAAGATTAGTATTGGGCCGGAAAAGCACACACCACGCGCCGAAGCCCAGCCCAGCCCAGCCCGCCTGACAAAGGTGGCGCGCGCGCATCGCGTGTGATTTTTTAGTCCAATGGGTCTAGCCCCATTTTCCCATAACCTCTCCCTCTAAAACACTTTGGTACCCCCCTTAGGGCACACCCCAAGTACCAAACCAAGCCTTATAACCCCATTCAAAACTTCCTACCAAATCAATGTGGGACAAGCCTTATACAATACCTTAAGGATTTTCCACCAAAACTCCATTTTCCATGAAGCACACTTTGGCTTCAATTTCCCATTCACTCAGTAATGGTTTTGAGCAACCAAATATATCACGTGAATCACAACGCGGCATAGAACGTGTTACCACTTTAACCCGTGAAAATCGACGCACGGGGCCCACCTAAAAAATAGACCAAACTTAGGAAAAAATTCTGGTTTTACCCAGAATTATATAACCATTTCTAACAATCTCTCACATGAATGGAATTTGATGACAACGGGAATGCACAATATGCAGACTTTATCGAAAGAGTATAAGTCGAAAATATCTTGCATCAGGATAGATAGCTTTCGGCCTTGAACCTTCCTAGTGATAACCTATCGGACTTACTGGCTAACCAATGGACGCGATTCCTTGAATTGTTCAGCCGTTTGTGTAAACCAAAACAATAGATTTCACACAAAATATCTTCTAACACATCGTGGTTCTCACTGTTGTGTTCATTTTGGCCTTGAACGCTCCTGGTTTTCATGAGTGTTTCTAGAGAATGTAGCCTGTTTCATTCTCATAGAATCGGCCCCAGTTCAATACTCATATAGGTGATTCTTATTATGAGTATCTCTTTATACTCGTGCTCTTCGATTTCCTGCCTTAATCAAGATATAGTAATCATTAAAAGCAAAGCTTATCCTAAAACCCTTGCATACAACAAATGTTGCAGATATCACTCTCACCATAGGAATGGGTAAGGAATTTTAATCCCTTGGTGATTTCTGGCGAGCCATACATAACTTAGTTGTCCCTTTGAACTTAGTTCTTGGGATCTCCAGTCATATAAGTAGGGTTACCATTATGATGACTCTTATGTAATAGGCTTTAATCTCATCCCCTTCAATGAACTATACACTAGCTCTTTTGTCAAACCTTTTGTTAACAGATTCGCAATATTCTCTTTAGATTTTATATAATCTATTGAGATTATTCCGTTTGACAACAATTGCCTTACGGTATTATGTCGACGACGAATATGTATGTCGACTTACCGTTATACATATGATTCTGTGCCTTGCCTATTGCAGAGTTGACTATCACAATGAATGCAAATAGCTGGCACAGGTTTTGGCCACATTGAAATGTCTTCTAAGAAGTGAAGAAGCCATTTTGCTTCTTCTCCTGCTTTGTCTAAAGCAATGACTCGGATTCCATTGTGGAGTGCGATGCATGTTTGTTTTGTGGATTTCCAAGAAATAGCAGCGCCTCCCAGAGTAAAGACATATCCACTTGTGGATTTTGAATCTTTAGTATCCGATATCCAATTTGCATCACAATAACCTTCAAGTACTGCTGGATATCGAGAAAGTTCAAACCATGATCACGGGTGAATCTTAGATATCTAAGAACCCGAATGATCGCTTTCCAATGGTCTTCTCCGGGTTACTAGTGTACCTACTCAATTTTACTGATAGCATAAGCTATATCAGGACGAGTACAATTCATTAGGTACATTAGGCTTCCAATGATTTGGGAGTATTTTAACTGAGACACTGCATCACCTTTATTTTTTCGATAAATAAAGACTGATGTCTACAGGTGTTCTAGTTAAATTCAAATCATCCTTGATAAATTTATCAAGAATTTTCTCAATATAATGAGATTGAGATAATGCATATCCGTCAGATGTTTTAGTAATTTTCATTCCTAATATAACATCTGCGACCCCCATATCTTTCATATCAAATCTTTTGTTAAGCATTTGCTTAGTTGATTTGATAATGTTTTGACTGCTTCCAATGATTCCATGATAAGCATGTCATCCACATAAAGACAAACTATGACATATCCTTGGTCAGTGTTTTTAACATAGACGCATTTGTCACATTCGTTTATCTTAAACCATTAGTAAGCATTGCATGATCAAATTTTCATGCCATTGCTTAGGTGCTTGTTTTAATCCAAAAGGGATTTTACAAGTCGACAAACTTTCTTTTCTTGCCCTGATACTACAAACCCTTCGGGTTGCTCCATATAGATCTCTTCATTTAGATCACCGTTTAAGAAAGCTGTTTTAACATCCATTTGATGTATTTCTAAATAAACAACGCTGCTATAAGCAATAAGCATGCGAATGAATGTTATTCTTGTCACAGGGGAATATGTGTCAATAGTCTAGACCTTCCTTTTGTCTGTAACCTTTAACTACAAGTCTTGCTTTATACTTGTCAATTGAACCATCTGCTTTCATTCTTCTCTTGAATATCCATTTATATCCAAGAGGTTTAGAACCTGGTGGAAGATCCACCAATTCCCAAGTATGATTTTGCATAATGGATTCAATTTCATTATTAACAGCCTCTTTCCACAAAGGTGCTTCAGGACCTGTCATTGTTGCCTTAAAGCTTTGAGGTTCATTTTCTAACAAGTATGTCAGAAAATCTGGACCAAAGGATTTCGATGTTCTCGCTCTCTTACTTCTTCTTGGTTCATCATCAGTTAAATCCTGTTGGTTGAGACCATTACTAGTCTCTTGTGTGTGATTGTCATTAGTCTCTTGACTTTGTGTACAATCATAAGTTCTTTTCTGTGAACTTAATTCCTGTCCTTTCTGTAAGGAAAGACATGTTCAAAAAATACAGCATTTCTTGACTCTATAATAGTGTTCACATTTATATCAGGTATTTCTGATTTATAAGTCAGAAACCGATATGCACTACTATTCTGAGCATAACCAATAAACACACAATCTACTGTTTTTGGTCCAATCTTAGTCTTTTTAGGACATGAACTTCAACTTTTGCTAAACACACCCCCACACTTTTAAATATTTGTAGGAAGGTGGTCGACCTTTCCACAATTCATAAGGAGTGCTGTTGTTTTCTTGTGGGGTATTCTATTAAGAACATAATTAGCAGACAATATTGCTTCCCCTCACAAGTTCTGTGGTAAACCTGAACTTAGTAACATGGCATTCATAATTTCTTTTAGGTTCTACTTCTTCCTTTCAGCAGCAATTCCATTTTGCTGTGGAGAATAAAGGGCTGTAGTTTGGTGAATAATGCCATATTGTGCACAAAATTCATTTAATGGTGCATCATATTCACCACCCCTATCACTTCTAACCATTTTAATGGTTTTACCAAGTTGATTTTCAACTTCTGTTTTGTAGAGTTTAAACATTTCTAAGGCCTCATCTTTACTTCTAAGTAAATAAACATAACAATATCTTGTGCAATTATTGATAAATGTTATGAAATGCTTTTTGCCTCCTCTAGTTTGAATAAATTTTAATCACATACATCAGTATGAATTAATTCTAGAGGTTCGGTTTTCCTTTTAACTGATTTAAATGGAGCCTCAGTTATTTCCCTTCTACACAAATTTCACATTTATGATTAGGATTAATTTCAAACTTTAGTATATAATCCAAACCAATTAATCTACGCAAACATCATAATTTACATGACCTAATCTACTATGCCATAAATTCGACTCTAGAATATAAGCAAAAGATGTGTTTTCTCATTCATAGCAACTTTTGGTACAACTGTCATTACATTTAGTTTAAAGAGATCATCACTCATGTATCCCTTACCAACATACATACCACTCTTTGTTAATACAAACTTATCAGACTCAAAAACAAGCTTAAAACCATTTTTACTTAACAAAGAACCAGAACAAATTCTTTCCTCCGGATGTCAGGTACATGCAGTACGTTGTTGAGGGTCAGTTCTTTCCCTGATGTCATCTTCAAGATCACTTTCCTTTGTCCAGCCACAGTAGAAGTAGAAGAATTTCCCATGAAAAGTTGTTCACCATTTGTAGCCTCATTGTAGGTAGTGAACATCTTCTTGTCCGCACATATGTGACAAGTTGCTCCAGTGTCAATCCACCACTCTTTGGGATTTCCAACCAAGTTAGCCTCAGACACCACAGCAGAGAGGTTGATGTCATTCACTCCGAGATGATGTAATCCAATTCTGTTACATTGGCCTGATTTTGGTCTTTCTTGGTACTTCCATGCCTTCTTATCGGTGGCAGCAGTCAGAAGCTCGATGTGTCCAGTCTTGCCACCAATATAGCATTTCCCTTTGAACTTCTTGTTGCCATTGTTGTGCCTTGTTTAGGACCATCTCCAGTAAACTTCCTCTTTTGTTATGTGGTTTTTGAACTTTTCAACCACATTAGCCTTGGACTCAATGGGATTTTTCTCATTCCTCTTTTCAGCCTTTCGGTTATCTTCCTCAATCTTAATCTCACAATCAACTCATCCATGGTCATCTCTTTGCGTTTATGTTTTAAATAATTTTTGAAATCTTTCCAAGTCGGTGGTAACTTTTCCACCAAAGCAGCGACTTGGAAAGACTCGCTAAGAGACATACCTTTTGAATGAATATCATGCAAAATTATTTGAAAACTTTGAACTTGAGATATTACCGTTTGGGAGTCTACCATAACAAAATCCAGAAATTTGTTATTTACCGACGACAAATTTTCGTGCTGGCATCTTTTGTCTTGTATTTCTTCTCCAAAGAATCCCATAATTCTTTTGCTGACTTCAGAGGACTGTAAACATTATACAACATGTTGTTAAAGTCATTGAGGATGTAGTTTCTGCACAGGAAATCTGAATGTTTCCAAGCATCTGCAGCGGCACAACTGGCCGACTCCACTTTCACCCTCTTTTAGTGCTGGAGCCTCTTCATTGGAGAAACCGGGCCAAATTAAGAGTTGTAAGATAGAACAGTATCTTCTGCTGCCATCTCTTAAACTCAGTACCGTTAAATTTTTTGATTTTTCTCCATGATTGATTAGTACATGAACATAGTTCTGGATAGGGACCGGTGTTGGTGTACAATAGGAGTACCACTATCAGATGCAGTTTCAGTTGTAGTAGCCATAATCTCTGATTACAAAAACCAGAAAAAATTAAAATACAAATTAATTTTCTAGTTACTAAAACCATAAAATAAATTATAACCCAAAATAATTTTATTTTCCTTATTACTAAAACTAGAAAAATAAAATATCACAATAATTTTCTGTAACACAATTAATATTCTGCAATTGTTAATGACACTAGTATATTACTACTAGTTGTCAAAGAAAAGAGACAGTATGTTACTACTATCTGTCAAATAGCATAAACACTATTTGTTTTTCCAACGAGAATATGTCTTTATGAAATCATAAAATTAAATACAATGAAGATACCAAAAAAATAGTCTGTCTTAAGATTGTTGGACAATCTTCACTGTATTTAAGTAAATTAAATTCTGTTGTGTACTAAACAACAACCAGAATAAAAAGAAAATAAAGTAAATGAGAGAATTTTGTTTGATTACAAAAAATCAAACTCGAAATAAAAATAAATAAATAAAAACAGATTTTATTTTGTTAAAAAAATAAAATTAAAATTTGATTTAAATAAATAATAAAACACCGAAAATAAATTAAATAACTTACTTGATTAATTTCTTCGAATTATAATCTGATCAAGTCCAGTGTTTGACACTGTGTTCTTAAGACATATTCGTCCTCTCCACGGTACTTTCAGAATTTGGACGTCTATCTCCCAGGATGAAATGATCTACTTGAAACAATAGCAGCACTACAAATTGTTTGCCTTACGAACACACTAAGTGTTTACACTCTTTCTTGCAGAAATTAAATGCAGCAAAATGCAGAGATTTATAGCAGAAGATGGAGTACGAAAATTGGAGTAAAATCCAAATGGGAGGCTAGTCTATTTATAGATGGAATGGTGGCTGTAGGTTTGAATTGAACAGGTATGATACATGTTGGTTTTGAATTCAAACAGATTTGAATATGTTGGGTTACAATTCAAACAGATAACAAAAACGGGAAAGGCCTTGTTTGGGTGTGCAGTAAATCCGGATCAGATTATTTCCGGTTTAATACGGGAAGGGCCTGTTCGGATGTACAAAAAAACCAAACCAGTTTAATTTGAATTCTGAATTTTATTTTACCAAAAATAAAATTAAGTCGATGGGTACAATTGCTGCTCTCACTGGGCTTGTCTATGCCACTGCTTTCTATGCTTATGGATTTCTACTTATCTGTCATGCATTGAGAGATATTAAGAATTCAGACTGACCCCATTTGTCTTACGTGTTTGGCTGCTGAGAAAGTATGGGAAAGTGGTTCAGTTTCTAGGTAATTAAATTTTTTTTGGCTTTTTTTTGTTTTGTTTTGTTTTCATTATGGCCCAATTCAGGCAAATTCCTATAAAGCATCACATACTATTCAGAAGAATAATGATATGTGTACTAATTAATGTACTAACTAATATACTAACCGATGATGTGGCATAATTTTAGAAATTTTGAGTATTTGTAATTTGTATAATAAATGAGGTCAATAATAATGATATAACATTAGTTGGTACACTAATGTATATACTAATTGGTGCATGTAGTACCACCGTATTCAGAAACTTCAAGCTTTCAATGGAACAATCTACATTTTGAAGTGTCCAAAACTCAAATCATTATGAAACTTGTTTGATAAACTGTTTTTAAATTTTTTTTCCCTCACAGATAATATGAAAACAATGGTTCTTTTAAGTTTTTCATTAGTTTTATTTCCAAAAACTTGAAAAAAACTATAACATTGAAAACGAAAACAATTCCAAACCAGAAGCGATATATGTTTGTTTCAATTACTTGAAAGAGAAGTATAAATTTTGAGATTCAATGTTAAAAGAGCTTTTGTTTATGGGCCTCTTAAAAGGTATACGAGCTCCAAGCCCCCTCCGTTTATATATTTTCGAGGAAATTAGAGACATCATTATCTAATAAATTTAGGAGGAGGATCCCATCCACTCCAAAATCTAGATTGGGGAGCGTTGTTCCAGACAGTGAGATCCACCACGGGCTCTATATTGATGATCTAAATCATTCATTTTATTGAGTATTTCATATATTTCATCCACACAAAAAATTAAGTTGAGCCGATAATTGTAACTAATTCAATTTATTATATTTGTCATAAATAAAAAAAAAAACGACAAAAAAAAAAACCATACATTTTTTTTAATGACAAAAATTAGTTACAATTATTAGATTAATTTAATTTTTTTTGGTGAATGAAATGCACAGAATATTTAACAAAATAAATAATTTGAATTATCGAAACAGAACCTGTAATTGACCCACGGACCGGCACGCCACCAAATTCGCAACTGGAAGGGACCCTCCTCCTAAATGGATGTGTTTGAATTTTCAATGTTAAAAAAAAAAAAATATGAAGTGCTATTTTCCATCTCTATTTCATCTTTGTAAATATGAAACTTTCAATGAAAAATGGACAAAGAATGGAGATGCGGGGTATCGATCCCCGTACCTCTCGCATGCTAAGCGAGCGCTCTACCATCTGAGCTACATCCCCTTGATTGAAAATTTAATATAGTTTTAATTTAATTAATTATTATTGAAATCTAATTACAGGACTCCACACCTCAGCTACTTGTTTTGGATTGGCTGGATGGTGGAGGCTTATTTGTTTTCATTGTCCCAACACACATTTGTTCTCTTGAATATGGTTATTCAGTTATGATCACACAATCATTTTTGTAAACTCATGATTCAGTCAGGGTTTATAAATGTATTAGTCCAAATTGCAATTTGTTTTCCTATTGATTTTGAAATCTTGAATGTATTTTTCTAAACAGACACAAAGAAATAGTTGTAAGAAATAACAATTTTACTGATATATTAGTTGCTTATCACTCAAACCAAACATAAGAAAATATGAGAAAAAATAAGAAAAATTGCTTAATGACTAGGGTTAGGTCCATTTCACACTACCGAATTAGATTTCTTGGTGATGTGCTAGAGTTTTGGACTTGATCGAAGATCGAATTTTTTTTAGTTATATATTTATATATATTTAGAGTGAGACGTGTGAAAATGAAATGAGAAATTTTTTACTTTTATGAAAGTGATTTTTTTTATAAAGAATTTCATACAAATAAACGCTGGAGAGGGAAGTGTAAGGGGTATGAACACCCACCTTATTCACTAAGCCAATGGGCTTGTTTTCATGAAAAAGTTATTTTTGACTTCCCACCTAAGTATGGTAGGGAGAGTTCAAATAAATAAATAAAATTTTAAATTTTAATGACTTAAAGTCTCGTTCGGAAACAAGTTATTTTAGTAATTTTTTAAAATTTTTTACAAAAAAAGTGTGCAAAAAAATAAAGAAAGTAATATGACAACTTATAGTGATTTTTTGACTAAAACATGTAGTTACCAAATGAGACTTTAGTTACAAATAATTTATCTCTTAAGATTATGTTTGAAAGATAAAAATCTTAAATGAAAATGAAAATGGGAATCTCCATTATTAATAATAAAATTTGTGTACCAATCAGCGTGTTTGGTTTCAATTTTTTAGATTCAATTTTTTTAAAATTAAGTTTTTTGTTTTTTATGTTTTTTTATGTTTTTAGTAAATATTTTTAAAATTTTAAGCAATTTTTTTTACTTTTTAATATGCACCTTACTTAGATGTATCTAAAAAAAAAATATTTATAAAAAAAATATTTTAAAAAATCAATAAATACACGAGAATATGAAAAATATAATGAATTCTTGTTTTTTTTTTTTTTTTGTATTTTTAGTATTAGTAAATTTTCTAAAAAAAAGTTTCATAAATATTATATTTTTTAAGTGTATTTATGTTAGATGTATCTAAAAAAAAAAAAAAAAAAATTGTTTAGAATATTAAAAAAAATCAGTAAGAATGCAAAAAATAAAAAATAACCTTGCTTGCTTCCATTTTCAAAAAACACTTTTCAGAAAATTTTACTTTCTTATTTTCCGTATTTTTTGTTTTTACTAAATTTTTTTAATATTTTAAGCAATTTTTTTACTTTTTAGACACACCTAACATAAATACACCTAAAAAGTAAAAAAATTGTAAAAAAAATCTTTTAAAAATTCACTAAATACCAAAAATATAAAAAAAATACAAGAATTCAGTACATTTTTTGTATTTTTATGTATTTATTAATTTTTTAAAATATTTTTTCACAAATTTTTTACTTTTTAGATACATCTAAGTAAGGTGCATCTAAAAAAGTAAAAAAAATGTTTAAAATTTAAAAAATATTCACTAAAAACAAAAAAATACGAAAACCAAAAAAGTCACTTTTCAAAAAATTTAATCCAGAAAACTCAAACCAAACACACTGTAATTTTTTAAAAAGTGAATTCTGAAAATCTAAACAAACAAGTTGAATGCTATTCAAATGTTTGTTTTTCTTAAGAATCCCTAATGGGAATTTAATAAAATTAGGAATATTGTGGGGTTAATTATTTTTCACTTTTAAATGGTTAATATTTCTCTAAGAATATGAGATTCTCATGGGGGAGGGAAAGAATTTATTTAATAGAAAAATAATAGAGCTGTGATTTGTGCCTCGAAAACGGGAGCCCCGAATGCCCCGAATTCCATTTTGGGCATTAGAAGGAAGAAGAAGGAGGAGGGAAGGAAGAAGGAGGAGGAGTGGACTGGAGGGGGCCATACCAGTGGGAGGGGGAGGAGGCCGAGGTGGGGAGGCGGGGGGTGCGGCGATGGCAGAGGTGACGGAGGCGGGGGGCGCGGTGATGGCAGAGGCGACGGAGGCGGAGGCGCGGCGATCGGACGAGCTCGGAGGCGGCGGCTGGGCCGACGACCGGCGGGCGGACGAGCTCGGCTGGGCCGACGAGCTCTTCCCTCTCCCTCTCTTTCTCTCCCTTTTCCTGAGCTCTGCAGATCGAAAATGGTGAAAACAAAAGGGGGGGAAAAAAAATGCCTAATGCCCAAAACGACGTTGTTTTGGACATTAGGGGCATACGAGACGGAAATTTTCGAGGCACAAATCTTTTTCTAAAATAATAATGCAACAAATCCCAAATAAACTACCGAGGAGATGACCGAATGCCCATACTTGGCATGTCCACGTAAATTATGTGAAGGCTTACCACTCAAACACTAAAATCCTCACGTGATGTGCTGCCTGTTTTCCTTAATGAAAGTCCAAGTTAAAATAAAAAAATAAAAAAAACAAAATTCATAGTATCAAAAAATAATATTAATGTTATAATTATTATACATAGAGAATTTTTTTTTTTTTAAGTACGTATATTTTAATTAGTTTATAACATATATTTATATTTTAATAGATCCTATTATTTGAATATTTCGCTGTTGTTTGGTATGTGGGTTGACTTTTTTGGTTTTTTGACATTTTGACTATTTTAGCTCCGGCTAAAAAATTCTTTGGGTTGATTTTTTTTAGTTTTTCTGACTTTTGTGAGAGAAAAAATTAAATGATTATGGTTTAGATGTAATATTTTATCTTATTGACTTTTTAACCTATTTTCTCTTTTTGTGACTAAAATTAGCCCTAACCTATGATGCCACACGAAGCCTTAATTCATTAAATTCTAATTCTCATACTTAAGGTAGTTTACGGATAATTTTATCCTTACAAATATTTTTAAACGCTTAGTAATTTGGTAATGTAAACATTCATATTTTACAGCATAAATATTCACATAATGAAACATTCACACTATTCGTGGGGATTTGTTCTGACCTTATTTTGATGATTCAAACCGTTCATATTATAGGATTTGTTGAACATATCATCTACCTAAAAAAATTAGGTTAATCAAATATGCTTAGTCCCATGATTGAATTCTAATTATTTTTAAAAACATTATTAAAATTATGATTTTGTCCTTTTATAAAAGAATATGATCTTCTTACTTGCCCGGACCCATCCAAGCTTGATTCGAGTTAAGTCTGAGTTACCTGAATTGCCTAAATTGCACATAAATTTTAATTTTTTTTAGTGCAACTAAGTTAATTAATTTGTTAAAATTAGGCTATTTACATATTTTTTATATAAAAAATCATTAATAACATCAAAATAAATAATTTATATAATGCAAGAGAGATACCGTTATGATGGTATTTACAATTTATGAGTGAGAAAAAATAAATAAGTAAAATTTTGTATTGTGTTATTTCTGTATATAATATATTTAATATGATTTAACGATCTAAATATAATCTAATGCCTACAATAATTTATATGTATAATCAACATTTTTATACAATTATATATATAATTTAGATTTTG
The DNA here is from genome assembly GCA_030407325.1 of Camellia japonica. Lineage (NCBI taxonomy): Eukaryota > Viridiplantae > Streptophyta > Magnoliopsida > Ericales > Theaceae > Camellia > Camellia japonica. The sequence continues at coordinate 12,496,653 of JAPPVO010000002.1, read as the reverse complement.
GGTTACTTGGGTTGTTTGATATCTTTGTTCAAACCCGCTTAAATTTAATTCAAACTCTTGAATTTTTATCCAAGCCCGTACCGAATTTAAAAATATTTTTTCCAAGCCTTAAAAAATGTCGAACTGGGCTCAGGTTGCTTGAATTGAGTCCGCCCAAATTACACCCCTAAGTTCAGTTCAATGGTTATAAGTAAAAATATTCATCACTATACCTAAATTATTTAGTTTAATAAAAATTAATTTTACATACACAAGTATTCTGAAATTTTTATAAATATGCTTTAAAATTTTAAAGCATATTTTGTCATTGTCTTATTTATTGGAAATTTTTTTCAATTTTTAACACCTTTAATTTGAGTATTATAACATATTTATCATCTCATAAATTACTATTATAATAATAACATATATGAGATATGAGATATGAGATTTTTTTAATTGATAAAATAATAATAATAATAATTACATATAAGATTATGATCATTTTATAAAATTTGCAATAAAATAATGGAAAAATTAGTTTAAGGTCCCTCTCTCATTTTTAGTAATGAAAGAGATCCACAATATTATTTTATGATGTCTAAGTCTCTCAACTCCCACATATATATATCATAGAGAAATTTGACTATCTAAAATCAAACCTCATTTTTTTTTTTCTCTCTCTCTCTCTCACTCTAAACTTTCTTAGCATGCCTAGTTCATCAGATCGTCCACCTTCGAGATCACAAACTCCAACACTAACATGTAATGAATAGAGATGATGCGCTTACCAGAGAAACAGATTGAGATGAATCTGTGAAGAGATAAAATAGAGTTTGATCAGAGTTCAAACTTCAAATTTGATTGCAAAACCCAAGACGAGCACTAAACTGATACTTTCCATATTAGTCTCACTCTCTCATATATGAATTTGATCGAACCAGGTCGAGCTTTTGAGAACAACAAATCGTTCCGAAGCACAAAGAATGAACCCTAACGGCGAATTAGATGATGAATTCAAAGCTTTGTGTTTGTGCTTTCTCCACTACCGAAATTCCAAATAGAAGAGAGAGAGAGAGAGAGAGAGAGAGAGAGAGAGAGAGAGAGAGAGAGAGAACATTCTTATATCTTTATTTTGCACCACCATCATCATCATCATTTCTCTCTCTCTCTCTCTCTCTCTCTCTATATATATATATATATATATCTTTATCCTCAATCTCCATCTTCCTCTATTAACTGGTTTGAGATCTTGTATAGTTCTTTCGATTTCTGAAGATTATTGAATCAATGTTCATTTTTCTTCAAATTTCCCAAGGACTGTTGACAAATCTTGTAACACCCTAGCCAATATGAGAACCATGGAACATATTTTGCATGAGGTTTATGATTTTCAACAAAAAAAGATTGTGAGGGGGAATTTCTCTAGGTTGGAGAGGGGGAATTTCTGTGGTTTGAGTGAATTTCTCTAGGTTGGAAGAGGATTTTCTCTAGGTTTGAGTGAATTTCTCTGGGTTAGAGTAGGATTTTCTTTGAGTTTGAGTGAATTTCTTTGGGTTTGAGGGGGATTTTCTCTGAGTTTGAGTTCGAGAATTTTCTTTCACGGCAACAAGGGCTTTGCTCTCAACTTCTAAAGGATCAATTTTAAAGGATTTCCATGAAAGAAGAGCTCTCAAGGTATTGAGATTATCCAACTGACTCCCACTTAGCCTCTTGCTATTGTCACGACCCGCTCCCCGTACCCAAGGGTTAAGCATCGTGATGGCCAGTAACTGAAGTTACCTCCGACCAATTCTTAAACAAATTAATAAATGCAAGCGGAAGAAATATTTAAGTAAGGGTACCAAAATAATCATTGGAGGTTATATTTTTTATTACAAAATTTATTGACCAAAAATGCCGATATTTACATAGAAAAATATCATAAAAGTGCTGTGTGTCTATTCCGCAGCCCCGCATCTAAGACTTTCCAAAAGTTATTTCTGAATTGCATTGTTTTCTGAAAATTGGTAAACAACTATAAACATATGGCAAAGTGAGAAATATTATACTAAGAGTATAAGAGACACGAAATAACCATGGATAGTTAGTTAGGCCAAAACATTTGCATAACTCAATTTGGTAAATAAATTATTTAAGTGACAGAAACTGAAATACAGAATTTATGTAAGTAAATGACCATAACCAAGGTACAGAACAGAACAGAATAGAGGTGACAGAAGTGACAGTCAGAACAAATGTACGGATTCAAAAGATGGCTCGTACGAATTCTAGAGGTGGCTCCCACAATAGTGTAGCACTTAGCTCCGCATAGCACTTTGCTCCGCATAGAACAGAGGTCAATGGATTAGAGGGCCACAAAGTAACCAAACAGAGACCAATGGTTATTTAAGACCCCCAAGGCGTGGGACTCCCGTGGTGGTACTTACAAAACATAATTATTTATAAGGTTATAGTCAAATATTCTTAAAACATAAAACAAACATATTCATAGATTTCCTTTTAAGCAAATAGGGTTCAGAAATAAAACCACGTAACTGAAATGTTTATATAATTTATAATAGTTTATAAAACATAACTTGTATAAAATAGGAATGATAAGTCAAAACATACGTAAAATATATTTTGGAGACTCAAGGTATAATATAACTCATCTTAACTTTAATACCTTACTGTTTCTTTCTACTATCAAAGACCATCTCAACATCCATTATTTCTTTCCTCTTTTCTTTTCTTTCTTTCTCTCTTCATTTCCTTCTCTCTTTGCTTTTCCTTTTTTTCTCAACCAGGCGAATCAACTCCTCCTTAGGGAGCAAAAACCATTCTTTAACCAACACGTGACAGGCCCAAATCATTCCGCAGATTCGTTAATAAATTCATAGATTCATTCATATCCTTAATAGATATTTAAGATAATTATACTCTAGTCCAATATTTTAATATAATTATATAAATAATTTAATTTCTAATTAAATTACACTCTATCATATATTAATAGAAAATTAATTATTTACTTTACTATCACACCCATTATTATTATTATTTATTTATACTTTGACCCCTAGATTCATAATAATTATATTATTTTACAAAATAAATCATATATTTTCCTAACTATGATTAAATAATGTTAGTATAAATTATACAGAATAATTAAAAATCTGAGTTGTTACAATCTTCCCTCCTTTTAAAATTTCGTCCTCGAAATTTGCCATGTGTAAGCTATCCGCTGCACACTCTAATAAATATATATTAGATGATTAATCTGATAGAAAATAGTACCTCAAAAAAAAAAAAAATTTACCAAAAATAACTTACTGTCTAGTTGTCAAAAATTATTTTTGGCCAAAATAAGAAATAAGGAGCGACTTTAAAAACTTTTCACTCGTTTTGTTTATGATAAAAATAAATAATAAAAAAAATAAAATGAGAACACAATGACAGAATTATATGCAAGAATTGAAACATTTGAGATGAACTTTTCATTGACGGGAAATAGTTTCAAAATTAGTATCTTTATAATTTGAACCCACTTTTAAAAAACATCAAAATAAATTTTTTTTTGAATATTGAACTAAAATTATATGTATTTAATTATATTATAATTTTGGTGGGTGCTTGAACCCGACGTCCTTCTTCTCTTGTCCTTCTTTTACTATAACAAATATAAATTATATCTAATATCCTTTAAAAATTAGGCACACTAAAATTTTTATTATTATTATATATATAATCATATAAAATTATAATATAATTAAATCGACTAACAAAATATAATATTTCGGTATTAATTACAGGCTATCCCACTTCTTAAATGTGCACGTATCCTATACTCCAATGATGATTTTTTTTATTTTTATAAACTATTGCTTGATACCACTTGTCACGATCCGCTCCCCGTACCCAAGAGTTAAGCATCGTGATGGCCAGTAACTGAAGTTACCTCCGACCAATTCTTAAACAAATTAATAAACGCAAGCGGAAGAAATATTTAAGTAAGGGTACCAAAATAATCATTGGAGATTCTATTTTTTATTACAAAATTTATTGACCAAAAAGGCCGATATTTACATAGAAAAATATCATAAAAGTGCTGTGTGTCTATTCCGCAGCCCCGCATCTAAGACTTTCCAAAGGCTATTTCTGAATTGCATTATTTCCTGAAAATTGGTAAATAACTATAAGTATATAGCAGAGTGAGAAATATTATACCAAGAGTATAAGGGACACGAAATAACCATGGATAGTTAGTTAGGTCAAAACATTTACATAAATCAATTTGGTAAATAAATCATTTAAGTGGCAGAAACTGAAATACAAAATTTATGTAAGTAAATAACCATAACTATGGTACAGAACAGAACAGAACAGAGGTCACAGAAGTGACAGTCAGAACAGAGGTACGGATTCAAGAGGTGGCTCGTACGAATTCTAGAGGTGGCTCCCACAATAGTGTAGCACTTACCTCTGCACAACACTTTGCTCCACACAGAACAGAGGTACAAATTCAAGAGGTGGCTCGTACGGATTCTAGAAGTGGCTTCCACAATAGTGTAGCACTTAATTCCGCACAGCACTTTGCTCCGCACAGAACAGAGGTCAATGGATCAGAGGGCCACAAAGTAACCAAACAGAGGCTAATGGTTATTTAAGACCCCCAAGGTGTGAGACTTCCGTGGTGGTACTTACAAAATATAATTGTTTATAAGATTATAGTCAAATATTCTTAAAATATAAAACAAATATATCCATGGATTTCCTTTTAAACAAATATGGTTCAGAAATAAAATTACGTAACTGAAATGTTTATATAATTTATAATAGTTTATAAAACATAACTTGTATAAAATAAGTATGATAAGTCAAAACATACGTAAAATATATTTTGGAGGCTCAAGGTATAATATAACTCACCTTAACTTTAATACGTTACTCTTTCTTTCTACTATCAAAGATCATCTCAGCTTCATTATTTTTTTCCTCTTTTCTTTTCTTTTCTTTTCTTTCCCTCTTCTTTTCTTTCCTTTATTTCCCTCTTTCTTTGTCTCCTTGCTTTTCCTTTCTTTCTCAACCCGGCGAATCAACTCCTCCTTAAATTGGGAGGAGAAACCATTCTCTAACCAACACGTGCCAGGCCCAAATCATTCCACATATTTGTTAATAAATTGATAGATTCATTCATATCCTTAATAGATATTTAAGATAATTATATTTTACTCCAATATTTTAATATAATTATATAAATAATTTAATTTCTAATTAAATTACACTCTATCATATATTAATAGAAAATTAATTATTTACTTTACTATCACACCCATTATTATTATTATTTATTTATACTTTGACCCCTAAATTCATAATAATTATATTATTTTACAAAATAAATTGTATATTTTCCTAACTGTGATTAAATAATGTTAGTATAAATTCTACAGAATAATTAAAAATCTGAATTGTTACAACTATTATCCAGTTATGTCTTTAATTTTCTTTCAATGGACTGTTTGGCTTTTAAGAAAATCAGAATTTTTCTGAGATGGATCTAGAATTTCTTTGGGAAGAGAATTTTTTTGAAGAGAATTTCTCTGGGATTAAATTTTCTCTAGATTGATGTTGAGGGATCTTAGATATTATGAAAATATTAATATTTTTATATTATAAAATCTTAATGTGAGGTACTCTTAAAAAAAATCCATTAAAATAATTATAATATTAATATTATATTTTAGTACTATTAATATTTTATTTTTTATTGTGAGTTTGGGCTTTCACCCAAAAAAAAAAATGAACAACAACATACGTGAGAATTTTGGTGTCAGCCCCACATCATTTACGTGGACACCCAAAGTAAACTTTCGGTCATTCGCCCAGTAATTTACCCGGAGACTGTAGCATTGCTGTTTTGAAAATGTAACTAGTACTTAAATAAATAATAAAAAATTAATTTCTCTTTCTGCTCAAAACTACTGTCATTAAGGCTTTCTCTTTATTGGAGATGACAAAACAAGTATCTTAATACAAAAAGTATTAAATTTAAAAAATTAAACTTACTCTTCAAATTTTATGATACAATAATTTATTAAAATTTATATATACAAATTTATTTTTTAGACTCAGATTATGTTTGACATGGATTTTTTTAAATATTTTAATCACAAAAAAATAAAATAAGATAAAAAATTAATAAAATAAAATATCACATTCAAACAATAATCATTTCATTTTTTTCTCATAAAAGTAAAAAAAGACAAAAAAACTCATTCTAAATAAGATTTTTTAGTTCCAGGTTAAAATAGTCAAAAAATCAAAAAATTAACTAACTTCCCAAATGAAGGCCCACTAATATATTAAGAAGATGATTGGTTGATGTGTCAAGAAAATAATTGGTTAAATATCAACCAATTATCTTTTCAACACATCACTAAAAAAGTGAATCTAACTTTTAAACTTGAGTAATAATATTAATTAAAATATCTAAAATAATTCTATCTATTTCTTATATCTTCTTTAACCATTAATTAATTATATCTTTTACACATAAAAAGTGAGGAAACTTATATATTATTTTCTTAAGATAAATGTTACTAAATAATTTCCCTTCTTGGAAGCGACTTCAGTCAAATTTCTTGGTCACCCACCCGGAAATTGCGAAAGAACTTTCGTGGTAAAAAGGCGTCACTTCCCCTGCCCGCTGGTTCAAGGAAACCAAGTCCCCACCTGATCATTCCTGAAGTATACGCATGACACATCCATGAAATTTCTAGGCAAATATTTTCAGTTTTCGTAACTCCTTTTCATACCACTATAAATTCGACAAGATATTCATCAATCACCACAAACAGACATCGACTCTTGACTCCTCTCTGCTTCTTCACAAATCAACCATTTTCGTGTTTAAAAAAGAAAAAAGAAAAACAACAACAACAACAACAACAAATTCCTATGGCTTGCAATGGCGAAAACACTACCTTCTTGCCTTCAATCACTTACTTCATGTTGGCATCCAACGGCATCAGCTCCACTATCCGAGCCTATTCCCAGTCCGACTACTCCATGGTAGCTTTTATCTTTTTTATTTACTTAAGCTTTTTGTTATTGCAATATTGCTTGTCGGCCTACCAAAGATTGCCTCCTGATCAAGACTCTCTCACCAAAGACTTGCTCAAATTCGCTGTGTGGTTCCTGTTTTCGGCCATGATATTCGGCTTCGCGTACCAGTTTGCGCCTCTTATCAGCCTCGTTGCCGCCATTTCCGTCTTTGCTATTGCAACTGCGGGCAGTGCTTTGCTTTTCTATGTCTGCATTATCTATGGTGATGGAAAAGCGAGAGGCTGCGGAGAGGAGAAGAGAAACTACTCTCGTGAGTGTGCTTGTCCTGTTGACCAAGTGAGTGATGAGAAAATTCAACAGTATGATTTTGTGTTGGAGAAGCTGTGAAAATTTTAGGAGGGAAAGGGATCTTTTCTATGCTGTTGTAAGCTGTCATCTTATAAATAAGAGTGTACTCTTGCTCCCGAGTCTCCACCAAAATTTAAAACTATATGGATGATTTTGTGATCATGTATATGACTTTTGATAAGATATGTATGATTTTCTCTCCTAAATTTTAGCCTGTTTTAGATTTACATTAATAATTTAAATAGTTCATTTCATAAAATTTATCAAGTGTATATATATATAGGGCAAATTTCACTTTATCTTCTGTGATTTGGGTCGGGGGCGGATTACCCTGACATTCGGAAATTATCACATAATTTTCATGTGATTTGTGGACTAAAACGCACTGTTGACTTTTCTGTTTAAGATAGTAGAATGTAAAAGTCACGCGCGTCTATTGAGAGTGAGTCTATTTTTATGACAAAAATACCTTTTCTACCTCTTTAAATTTACAAAGGATGTCATTCTTTTCCTACTTCTATTATAGCGATTCTGGTTTTGACCCATCACTCATTGTATTCCAGACTTGCGTTGGTATGGTTTAGAATGGTTATTCATATCTTGTTTCCCTTATCTCCCTTTTATTTTGGTTATCGGGTTGTAATTATGCGTTTGAAACATGTTGGTTGCTTGTATTTCCAAACCTGTGATTCCCAGATTTTGGTTCTTCGGCTCGAATAGGAATTCTTGTACTCGAGTGGGCTTCACAAATTTTGTTTCTCCGCTCGAGCGGTCATTCTTGTGCTTGAGGGGAATTTGTTAACTCTCAGTATTTTTGCAGATCTACAAATACTGGGGAAGTGCATTGGATGCTCGAGCATCCAGTTTCATGCTCGAGCGAGGCCCTTCGTCTGCAGAACTTCTGGAAATGTGTATTCCATGCGTGAGTGTAACTTCTCATGCTCGAGCGGAACTTTGTGTCTGACGTTCGAGCGTCACTTTTTATGCTCGAGCAGACTGCATGTATAACAGTTCATGAAAATGTCATTTTGAATCACTTTTTCATTTCTCTCTCTCTCTCTCTAAAACTTTCCAAAAACCTAGATCTACACATTCTCTTTCTAAGACTCACCTTCTCTCTTAGATTTCATCTAGATCCATTGATCTCTTCACCTTAGTGCCTTTGAGAAAAATGTAGAGTGCATCACGATTTTTATTTTGATCTGATTAGAAGTGAGTTTCGTTGTTCTTGGAGTTTCACTCTTGCTTGGCTCATCTTCTCCCTTTGAGGTAGGGATCTTTTCTACACCTTTATATAATATTTAGTTTAGTTATTTGTCTTTTGTGTAACAATGAAGTGGTTTGAGGGTGTTTTAAGTAAACCTAGGGTTTGGGTGTGAGATGAAAAGAAGGGTTTTGGGTAAAGGTGAAATAAATGATTGTGGGGTTTGAGATTGATGTTGTATTGTGTCTAATTTAATGATTTTGGCACTCGATTGATGTTTGGGGAAAATGGGGTTTTTGTCCTAATTGAAACAAAATAGTTATTTTGTACGAATAATTGAAATGGGCATTGAAAAAGTGAGATTGAAGAGTTATGGGTATGAATGGTGGGATTGATTATGTATTATCTCAATCTTTGGAAATTTTGGATAAATTATATATCTTGAGACTGTACATCTGTCTAGAAATATTTGTATTGGGCTATCGGATGGATGATAGCTATAATTGTTGTAGAAATTGCATGCGGATTAGGTGAATTGAAACTAATTTCTCCTAGTTGTCATAGAATATGACTATGTTTGTATACATTATATATGTATGACTATTTGAGAGTGGAAAGGGGATGTGCTTCACGTATGATTATGTGTTTACATACATTGCATATGTATGAATGATTGTTTGGGAGGAGAAAGGGGATGGACTCCATTATAATTAAGTTGACCGGAGTGTCCTAGGTGAAAGTCTCGAAATTATACATGGGTGTCAATTCCGTGGACGAAATTTTCGTAAAATGGCAATTGTGGTGCTTGTATAGCCCACATTTACATGGGTTCCGTTTGACGGTTTCCCACGGACGAAATATCCGTGAAAGGAAAATTTAAAGTGTTTATACGTTGATGACGTGATTACAGAACTAATGAGTTGTAGTTTTATTTGGGTTATTGAGAAATGATGAAATTTGCTTATGTAATGAAATGAATTGAATGGAAATGGATTAAAGATTGAATTTGGTATCTTAGGACTATATAAAATGTGGATGCTCTATCACTGACGTTGAATATGCATAGTGTACTTATACCTTTACTAAGTTTCATATATCGTGTTAGATGATTTCTACTGAGCTATGGCTCACCCTATTTGGGGATAACATTTTCAAGTGTTGAAGGCATGCCTCCGCCAAGACAATAGCTAGAAGGAACTTTTGGAAGCACGAGCTTCTTGTTTTGATTATATATTTTTGTATAGCCAATGGCTTATTTGTAAAAGCTAGTTTCTCTTTTGTTGTAACCAAGTTGAGGCTTGGAAATGTGTAAACCTATAGGACATTTTATGTTAAACTCTTTTGCATCATTAACTTCATGAAATGAAAGGACTATTTACTCTAATTTATACTATCATTTATGTATGTTTTGGGTTATATTTATTGTACTATTTTGAAGGCGTTACATATATTTTTCAACCATTAGCAGCTGGTTATACAAACATATATACATTTATATATATATATATATATACATCATTATATATTTATTTTTTTGAAATCATATGCATTCATATACATATATATCATTATATATATACTAGTGTATGCTCATACCTAAAGGTACGATATGAATAAGAATAAGTGAACAAAATGGAGAAAATAAAAAAAATAAACAAATAGAGAAAAAAATAAAAATGGGAGAAAATAAAAAAATAAAAAGAAAAGTGAGAGGAAGGTAGGATCATGGGATAATGGAAAGATATGTGAGAAAAGGAAAAAGTAAGAGAGAGAAACAAGAAAATAGTTTATGTACATATAGGACATTTTTTGAAAAATATATCTCAACCATTGTTTTATAATTCGAACAAATCTGAGCCATCCAAATGTCTTATTAGAACAAAAATATGTTGAAGATTAAAAAATCGTCCTGCTTTATTATATAGATATATGTTTTTCTGGAATCAACATCTTCTCTTTCTCTCTCTCTCTCTCTCTCTTTTATAATGTTTCTCAATCAAAGATATATATTTTATATATGTGTGTGTGTGTATATACATAGTGAAAAAACTGAAATCAAATAACACGATTTTGAATCTTCAATTCATCAAACACATCATCAAATCATCTAGTTTATTAAACATCTCCAAAATTATATTTTACACGCATATATTGAAGCCCATGGAGGCTAGATGATAACAGAAGTTGTTTTGGATAAGTTTCACCTATTGAAGAAGACATGGTGCAGAATCGCAGATCGAGGTTAGAGCATCCATTGGTGTTGTTCAATTTAGATGCGTTTGCGTCCATTGGTGTTGTCCAATTTAGATGCGTTTGATCATCTTTTTGAAGAATATATATATATATATATATATATAAAGTGAATAAAAAGAATATAACTTTGAATTTCTAATTCATCAAACATTACCAAATCATCTAGTTCATCAAATATCTCCAAAGTTATATTTTACACACACATACACACACGCACATATATAAATGCACAGCGAAGATTGAAAAAAAAACTTTGTATGCTCATGTTTTATCCATATATATATATATATATGTGTGTTATGGTTAAAAAAAAAATTGATTTTATTTTTGCATCTGCTGTATGTATATATATATATATATATATGTATATGTATGTACATATGATTAAGAAAAATATGAAGATGAGATTATATATGTATGTACACATATAAAATTTGGATGTAAACTATAAAGAAGATGAAGAAGATGAAATGGAGAGAGAGAGAAGAAGATAAAGATTGCCAATTTATAATTTCTATTAACTGAAGTTAGTGTACCTTTCAATTCAGTAACCACCTGGGAGTTACGTGGTGATTTCTGAATGTGAAGGCATAATCTGCACCTGGTTCAAATTACAGAGAGATAAAGTGAAATTTACCCATACATATATATATATATATATATATATATTTATTAATAATGACTTCAACTAAACTCTCTAATTTAATTAATGGACGAAGGAAAACCTCCATTCATAATTGATTATATCTATAAAAGTATAAAAAATTGAGTGACTTTGTTTTGAAGAGTATATGATGCATCATAATAATCATCAATAATACTTTGAATTGGGATTGTTTGGGGTGTCCTAAATAAGCGCATTTTTTATCTTTTTAGACTAAAAAGTTGAGGTTGAAAATATGAATGTTTGGGTTAACTTTTTGACTTTTTATGGAAAAATGTGTAATAAAAAATTGTAAAAATTAGTTTGTAGGGGAAAATTAGAATTGGGAGTTGTGCAGCCGTAATTGTTGACTTTTGATGAATAGTGATAACTTTTTAACTTTTTGAGTAACTTTTTGACTTTTTAGCTTTTTGGGATGTTCCCAAACTTGGCCTTAATAATATTACGACAAACTAAAAATCTAGTTTCCCAATACCGTTTGAATATGTTAGTAACAAAAATGCTTGGGAACACTAAATATGAAGCTTTAATGAGCTGACCTCCCATGATGTGATGGGAGTATTTGTTTTTTTTTTTTTTCTACATTTCCAACTCATTATTAAAACTAATTTAGTACTTTTTTTTTTATTACACAAGTCTGGAAAAATTATAATATGTAATTGGGCTTGCCAATTATTACAAAATATATTGTTCATTTTTTCTTTACAATTTAAAAAACAAATAAAACCTTGTTAAGCCTTGTTTGGAAACAAACTATTTTAGTAATTTTTTGACTTTTTAGTTAAAATATGAGATAAAAAAACCTAATATGTTTAGGGTATTTTTTGACTTTTTACAAAAAAATATGTAAAAAGTAGAGAGAAAAAAAAATGTTTGACTTTTTAGTATAAGTTATATAAATTTTTTAACTTTTTTAATAGCTTTTTAATTTTTTAGCTAAAATGTTACCTTGTCAACGAGGCCTTAGTCTTAAAAAAATAAGTATAATATATATGAAGACCGAAAAAAATATATAATATATATGAAGACCCAAAAAAGCGATCACATGGCTCTCTAACATTGCTTTTGGAGTGTGAAATTCTAAACTTTCTAAACCAAAATAAATGGAGATGCGGGGTATCGATCCCCGTACCTCTCGCATGCTAAGCGAGCGCTCTACCATCTGAGCTACATCCCCATTTATTTTTCAAATGTCTTGTTAAAGAGAATTATAGATCAATTTGGCTTAATTGACTGTTGCCGAATTTTGTTCAAACCTTCCTCTCTCTTCTCTCAGTCGCCGAGGACTTGTCTCTGGGTTTGTAGAAATGTTGAGAAGATTGCTGGTGCGAGTTTCCACTCAACATCGTCGATGTCTCTTCACGCTTCACTCTTCTTTCGCTTTTCGACAATGCTCCTCTTCTTCGTCTTCTTCACCGTCCCAAATCGGAAACAGTACTTTCGTCGAACACTTGAAGGGCTCAAACCAATCCACCGAAGCCACTTTTCAACCCTCTTCCACTCTCTCCGTCGATCCCTCCGGCTTGTACAATCCTCCCGGTAATCCCTCTCCATCCCATTATATGTATGCATATGCTCTGCAATTGTGTTAAAATTTCAACTGAAAATTTGCTTCTTCAATTGATTCAGCGCATTCTCACGAGCCTTCTTCGGATTCTGAGCTTGTTAAGCACCTCAAAGGCATCATCAAGGTCTACAATTTCATATATATATATATATATATATTTTTTTTTAATCTTGTTCCTCTTTGTCCCCGTTTGGTTTTGGATTTGCTGTTGCTGTCGTAATGTCGATTGTGTTTGCGGAAATGTCTGTGTATGTGTGTCCATGAAAGCGAGTGTTTTGCTTTAGATTTTAATATTCACGTCTTTGTTTATAGAAATTCTAAGAAAAGAGAATGGCCAGTTCAATTTCCATGGGATGTCCCCAAATATCTAAATAGTTTCTTGTTGCAACTTATTTATTTATTTTTATATTTTGAATAAGCTGGGAAGTTGAAGTCTTGATTGGTGGTGGTATATGCTCAGTTCCGTGGTGGGCCAATCTCGGTTGCTGAGTACATGGAGGAAGTTTTGACAAATCCTAAAGCCGGGTTCTACATTAATCGGGATGTGTTTGGAGCAGAAGGCGATTTTATAACCTCTCCAGAAGTAAGCCAGATGTTTGGGGAGGTAATTTGATTGCCAACTATGAAGCTGTTAATTGCTTGAGTCTTCTTGTAGCTTGTAAAGTACTATTGAGATTTAAAAAAAAAAATGGATTCCAACAAAGAGATTTTGGTTCTAAATTATAATAAACTTTCGTTTTATTCAAGATTTGCTGGCATGGAAGAACAATTTTTACCTATTCTGTTGATGTTGCTCTAGATGGTTGGTGTTTGGGCAATGTGTTTGTGGGAGCAAATGGGACAGCCAAACGGAGTGAACCTAATTGAGCTGGGTCCAGGAAGGGGAACTCTCATGGCCGATCTTCTACGAGTAAGATAACCTAATTCTCATCATCACACGTCTATGATCTATATGTCAAAATTTTTAAATTAGAATCTCAATGAAATGGAAACCCAGACCTCAATGGCCTTTAGTTCTTCACTGTCTTTAGTGTTCATAAATATAAAGGAAGAATTTTCAATTGAATGTCTGCATCTTTTCTCTGCAGGGTTCATCAAAGTGTAAGAACTTCATAGGATCATTGCATATCCACATGGTTGAATGTAGTCCAACATTACAGAAGCTTCAGTATGAAAACCTGAAGTGTGTGGACGAGGATCATCCTGAGAAAAGAAGCATGAGCACATTGGCTAGAACCCCTGTATCATGGCATGCTACACTGGAGCAGGTTCCAACAGGATGTATGCTGTTATCTTGAGTTCAAAATTAGTACATTTTGATATTGCACACAAATGAATGGCAGTATTGTTTAAATCAAATTGATCTTGATTCCCTTTTCATCTTTCACCAACACACACACTCTTTCAATCACATTATTTATTCCAAGTCTTCACCTTATGAATGTCAATTATATGAGTATATGGGTGCTTCCCAAATATTTAATATATTAAATTTTAGTACAAGTTTGATGACCCAAATACTAGTGAGATCTTTTCATGTTTAATACTCTTGTCACACCTCAACATTTAAGTGACCAGAAATATCAACACAGTTATCCAAATTCAAGTTTTGGTTACTACATGAGCAATATCCATGTTGTGGTGGTTTATAAGCCAGGTGCAGATTTTATCCAACTAACATGCAGACTGTTGTATAAAATGATGCATGAATGTAAATTTTTAGTCACTGGCAACATTGTGTAGGTGAACTTTTTTTTGTATTGATATATTTTTTGAAGGGGTTAGAGAAATTGATTATGTCTTTCTCTGACCATATGAGTTCTTATGTGCTCTGTCTTCATTCTTTCTTTCTTTCTTTCTTTCAGTGCCAACAATCATCATTGCCCATGAATTCTTTGATGCTCTACCAGTTCATCAATTTCAGGTTTGTCTAATTAATTTTGGTTGTAGTCATTTTCAATGAACATTGTGATTTTGTTTGGTATGTTAAAATAAACCACATGTTTGCTGAATGCTACTGTGAGCTATCCTGTTTTCATAGTATTGCATTAATCCTGTCTTATCTCTCTCATTTCCTTAATAAGTAAATCTGTCTTCTTGGAACTTAAGATGTTTGCCTTTGGAAGAACCATATAAGTTCAAGGAATGATAAAAAGTGACAGACATGCTGCAAATTTCTTTATTTTTCTGTCTGTAGAAATTAAAAGAGCTAAAAACTTCCTTATTCAATATCTTCAATGTTACAAGGTTGACACTGTAAGTGTCTAAACAAGAAATGGACATGCATAGGGTTCTACCCTGGCATTTGTCCTACATTCCGTAAGATTTCATATTGTGCTACTAATTTTGACCTGTCTCAGTGTAGTTGGAGAAAATGTCAATAAAAGTGTTCTATACATTATAGGTTCTATTTCTATGCCCTTATTGCATTGCAACCCTATAATGAATTAGGATCCCCCAACTAAAGGACAATTTTTTTTATATTTGTTTATACAAAAGGGATTCCCCAACCAATGGTTCAATTTAACAGTGAGTTTGACACCTACATTTTCAGGTAATTCAACTGACATAGGGGTGTAACAGATCACGACACTTGTGTCCATTGCTTTCTTCATATATCTTGCCATTGTGAAGCTAATAGAGTGCAGTTGGCACCCTCCATTTGACATCAAAGTATGGTTACATATAAGAACGTTGTAAATATTTCTAGTAAAGGTGACTGTCATAACTCAAAATTTTGGTAATTATCAGATTATGATTTTTCATCCTTTTAGGATCTTGGTTCAATGGTTCCTCTGGAATCTTATATGGGCAAACTTAGTTTCAAACTCTGCACAGAAAGCCCGCCTCTTGAGGTTATTGTTAGAGAATATAAGCCACTATTTTTTTTCTTACTGATCTTTGAATGTTCAGATTTTGTTGGACTTTCTGGTTTGGTTTCACTTTTGAAAACTGTTTTTTGCTCTCGAAAATCTGCTAGCTGTTTCTTGTTTTGCAATATTTATGATTCACACATTTTTGTGTGCATCATATTGATTTTATAATTTTCTTGACAGAGAGCTTCTCGTGGCTGGTGTGAGAAAATGATTGATGTTGCAGAAGACTCATCGTAAAGTTTTCAATCCTTATATGTCATAGTTTGACTCTATACATGTCTTTATGGACACAAAGTTATCTTAATTAGACTCTTACAAGAAGTCCTTCACAGAAAATTGAATAATCAGATAATTTTCTTCTTTAACTTGCTTGTAAGGTTTCGTTTTGTTCTATCTCCACAACCTACGCCTGCAACTCTGTTTCTCATGAAGCGCTGTAAGTGGGCTGGAGCTGAAGAAATTGCTAAGCTTGATCGAATTGAGGTTTCTCCCAAATCAATGGAATTGACTCAAACAATTGCAAAGAGAATAAGTTCTGATGGAGGTGGAGCTCTCATAATTGATTATGGCCTGAATGGAGTAGTCTCAGATAGTCTTCAGGTCTGGTGCCTTTGGGTTCATTAAATTTACATTATATGTTGTAAAAGATTGGATGCTTATATGCTAGGGATGGATCTTTTCTTTTTTGTCTGTCATTCAATAAGCATGCATTAACTTGATTATGAAATATTTTTACAGTCTGACTTTGTCCTTTAAAATGGAAGAAATCTTTTTAAATGTTTCGTTTTAGCTAATAACATATGCAAAGGGTAGGGTGGGGGACTCTCTCTCTCTCTCTCTCTCTCTCTCTCTCTCTCTCCATATAGTTAAAACATTTGATATTCCTTAAAATTGATGCATAGCTTTTTTAGTTGGCATACTATAGCCGTAGAATATTGCCACAAAACATATGTCAAATATCACAATGAATGCTGCCAGGTGCCCAGCAACCTTTCTATCCTCTTTTTCCTTTTTTTAATTTTCTTACACCCGTGCTTTTGCAGGCAATTCGAAAACACAAGTTTGTTGACATATTGGATAATCCTGGGACTGCTGATCTCAGTGCATATGTTGATTTTGCTTCTGTAATGCACTCTGCTGAGGAAGTTTCAGGTGCACTTCCTTAATTTGCTATTTGCTATTTGTCTTCTGTCTTATTTCTATGTTCTTTTGAAAAATAAATAAAATAAGAGAACGAACTAGTGAAAAGAGCAGTTGCAGAGATTGTGAAGATTGATTCCATGATATTGAACATTTTGCAGAAGATGTGTTGGTCCATGGGCCAATTACTCAGTCTCAATTTCTTGGTTCCCTGGGGATAAATTTCAGAGTTGAAGCACTGCTAGAAAACTGCACGGATGAACAAGCAGAGTCGCTGAGGACAGGATATTGGCGTCTGGTGGGTGACGGTGAAGCCCCATTCTGGGAGGGTCCTGATGAACAAGTACCCATTGGGATGGGTACTAGGTATTTGGCTATGGCTATTGTGAACAAGAAGCAAGGCATTCCAGTTCCATTTCAATGAAGTTTTGAGGTAGAAGTGGCATCTGTTGCGATCTGATGTTATAGGGTTTGTTTTTTGAGCATTAAACCTTGTATTCTCCAAACTTGTTAATCAGGGATATCTTTTTGGAATTTTGGCAAAAGTTCTTCTCAATTATCCTTCTATTGTATACTATTTGAGATATGCAATTTATCATGGAATCTATTTATTCCACATTTGGTTGTACTATTCGAACAGTCCATCCTGAACATGGGATGGGATAGTAAAATCCTCTCTATCTCATGGATAATTCAATTCTATCCCCTTCTTATCTTGTCCAGTGACCAAACGTGGCTTATATCTCATGGGATAACTCAATGTGGGGGTGGGATGGAGTTTGATAAATAAATAAAAACAATGTAAGGATAAAATTACCAAGTCAATTCAATTTAGTCTCTCTAAAATATTATTCCATGCAATATAAGATGAGATAATATATATTATTCACTGTAATCCCTTTTATTTTATGAAACACATAATTTTTCATAATTGAGATTTACTTGTTTTCAGACTTTACAAGCGTAGAAAACAGAGGTTGGAATTATAATAAGAACTCCCTAAAAATAAAGCGTATCGCTTGTTTTTATTTGTTTTGTGTGGAGCAATTAAAGTGCCAAAATATTTGATGTAATTTTTATTTATAATATAAATAAATTTAAAAATTAAGAAAAAATATATTTAATTTATGATGTATGATTACCAATTTTAACAAACTGCACCAAAATCTAATGTTAGTGTATTTCTAACGTTTATTTTTTTTTTTATTATCAATTTTAAATAAAAATTTCATCTAATATCAAATGTTTTGACGTTAAATTTTTAATTTTCATCAAATAATCAGTCAATCGAAATGATATCTGAACGGCCAACCGACTTGTGTTTCTCTCCATTTTTCCAAGCATGCACGGATAACCGGTTTGTCGTTTGTATACTGTAACATCCCAATTGTTACCTGCAAGGCTGCAGCAAATAATGGTTACATTCTCAATGTGATGATATGCTCCAACCTCCCTCAATTTAATAATTTTTTTTTTAAAATTTTTTTCTCATTCGATATGAATTTGAGTTTATGGTTGGCGTAACAAATCTGTACTTATTTCATAAAAAATAATAAGCGTTCAAGACACGGGTCTCTCTATAAAATCGGTTTGTGGCCTATAATTGTCTACTTTCAAGTTTTGACTCCTCTCTCTCTCTCTCTCTCTCTCTGACGGACACACAGAAAAACAATGGGAGCGACTCTGTCTAGTTTGCTTGGAGGAGGAGGAGGAGACTCTACAAACGCCGACAACTATTCCGCAACGTCCTCAGAGCCATCTCGCGTCGTCCCATTCCACTCATCCAACAGTTGGCAGCTCCACTTTAATGCCTCTAAACAAACCTCAAAGCTCGTAAGTACATACTCTCTCTCTCTCTCTCTCTCTCTCTCTGTGTGTTATTAGTAAAGTTGTTAATCGAATTTCAAGATCTGAATCGTATCTTAGTTATATATATATATATATATATCCCCCTTCTTCTGTTGCGTAATTTGTGAAGATGGTGGTGGATTTCTCTGCATCGTGGTGTGGGCCCTGCAAGCTCATGGAGCCGGCAATCCACGAGATGGCCGACAAGTTCACCGACGTCGAGTTCCTGAAGATCGATGTCGATGAATTGTCCGTAAGACTCTGTTTTTTTTTTTTTTTTATATTTTTTATTCAGATATAAATAGTCGAATTTGATTTGATGATGATCAATTGCATTTTTTTTGCGAATAGGATGTGGCGGAGGAGTTTGGGGTGGAGGCGATGCCGACGTTCGTGTTGGTGAAGCAAGGGAAGGAGGTCGACAGAGTCGTCGGGGCCAAGAAGGATGAGCTGGAGAAGAAGGTAGAGATGCAGACTGAAACCAGAATTTGCTGCTTCGTCTATTAAAAGTACTGTAATAATCATCTCTCACTTTGCTTTTAGAGTAGCTATAACTTTAACAAAGATTTTTGCAGATGAATACACAAATTGTGATGATGGTCGTGTTAACCATGTCTACTGTTTTGTGATGAGAACTAGCAACACTTTCACTTCAATTGACAGTGGA
Source organism: Camellia japonica (assembly GCA_030407325.1). Lineage (NCBI taxonomy): Eukaryota > Viridiplantae > Streptophyta > Magnoliopsida > Ericales > Theaceae > Camellia > Camellia japonica. Next base: position 12,477,054 of record JAPPVO010000002.1, on the reverse strand, counting down.
TAATACTGTAAAAATAGAATTATTACACACAAAATTCATAGAAAATGTCATGATCATTTTTGGTCTTTTCATTTCAAATTAGAACACAAATGTCTTTGTTAATATTCTGAATGTATTGTATTTACTGCAATAAAAAATTTATTTATGAAATTTCTTTTTCTTTTTTAATTTAGAATATGCATGTGCTTGTATTTACTTATACAGTTTCTTTTGTGTTACTACCAAGTGACGGAGGTATCTGATGAGAATAGAGCAGAAAACTCGTCACTTCAGAAAAATTGGATGCCGGTGAGAAATGGAATGAAAAATAAATCACTTAAAGCTCATATTTTTTGAAAAAAATTATTAGATGTTCTTGAATTAACCACATAAACAATGCTTACATGGTGCTCTGAGAACTATTGAATAATTATTTTCTTCTTTTTTTTTAGGGTATAATTAAAATTTAAAACTTGTCTGATGTTTTGTTTCTCAGCAAAATTAATGAAATTTAGTCAGAAATGAAAATTAGCAATGAAAAACGACGAGGGCAGACCAGCAACTGAAAATGCCTGGCATTAAGGCAGGGTGCAAATATAGAAAGTATAGGGGGTTACACCTTCAATTGGGTGATTGACAAAAAAAAAAAGGATGCAAGTGGATCATGGTCAATTGGATCCCAATTTGGAGATCTTCACACTCAGCACCACCAGATGTATATATATACCATAAATAAAAATGGTTCATCTCCCCTCAAACAGTGTATGATTGCTGAATTGTATCAATGTCTAGTCCCTTCAACTTCACAACTGATTCAACATGACCTTTCAGTGTATGCAGTTCTCTCAACCTGTAGAGAGCGAGAAATGCATCTATCAATGTCTAGTCCCTAGATTTTCTTTTTCTAAACCACCCCAGAATAACAGGCTTAGCCATCCAATTAATATATTCAAAGCAAAATGGCAAAAGAATAAAATCAAGCTAAATCTCTACTTGAGAAACTTGCAGATTTTAAAAACATATGCATGTGTTTACCTTGCAATCTCAGCTCGTCTTTTTGCCTCTTCAGCCATCTGATTAAGATCATTGAAATTACTGCGATCACCAAACAATGTCTTGGACTCGGGAGGTTGCAGCCCATGGAGGGTCCTCTGTGCATGTGCCCATTTAAGTTCCCGTTCTTCCTTCCCAAAATCCTTTTTCCTCGTGAAAGCAATCTGCAAGACAAAAAGTTTTCACCACATGACAGTCAATTAAGAGATTTATTCACTGAAATCCTTCACCGAATAAGTGTTCTTTCATACCCTTTGCTCGATAACTAGATCCCAAGCTTTTCCACTTATTGCATATCGGATAATGAACTTTATAAAATCAAGGGGGATGTAAGTTATGATGTTGTAAAGCCAAATCACACCAGCCCAACCCCATCCAATCCCTTCAATTTCAGCAAAACTCCAGTTTGCATAAACAGCAATCAGTGTAGCAACCTGCTCACACAAACGGAAAGTTTATTCTAAAGGTGATTCTTCAAGTAACTAGGACTTGGGATGCACTTTCCTGGAAAAAATAAAGAAAAGAATAGAAAATAGCAGTTCACTTACCAACTGAGCAACAACAAAAGCCACCACTAGCAAAAGGCCAGGACGTTCAACGAAAGACCAACTCCTAGAACGTGTCACAAATATTAGGGCCTGACTGATGATACTCACTTGCAGGTATATTGCCGATGCAAGCTTCCTGAAGTCATCATGAGCTGTTGCTTCAAGAGTTGAAACCCCAAATACACGCTGGAAATTACACAAAAGGAGGGGAAAATAAGTCTCAAGACCAAGCAGCTTAACTCAAGATTCC